>VWZD01003900.1:63397-78224 GCA_013396695.1 Sakesphorus luctuosus | reverse complement strand
TGGGATTAAAATCCACTGAGTGACAGAGTTCCCAACACATGGACTGCAGAAAGTGGTTGGACACTAATTGAGATTTTCAATGTACTTTGACTCCTAATTTGATAAGGGACAGTTATAGCCTAAATATTAATATATTAAGTCCTCTCTGCAATTCTAACAATCCAAGGCAAAACTCTCAGATCCTTTAAAGAAACTATATGCGTTGCTTATGGGTCAATATTTTTTCCTTACAGATCTGCAAAGGGAGTTCGTGAACCACAGCTGGATGCTTCAGTACAATGTAAGATTAACCAGCAATAGGATTCACAGTAATTAGCTTGCTAAACAGTGAAAGGCACAGGCAAGCCAACAAAAAATTCATAGACAGAGGTGATCCACGATGTTGCCTCCCTCTTTTAAGTGCCTAAGTGCAGCCCAAGTTATGTGCTTATGTGAAAGTGAGACTCACAACCTGCACTTAAACTCTTTTGATTATGGAAAATTGGTTCACTCTTTTTACTTAAAACCTGTCTGTCATAGGAGGAGGAGTAGAAACAAATGTTTAAATAGACTAGAGATTACAGCAGTTTCTAAGGAAACCAAAGTCAATGCCCTCCTCATGCAAAATGAGCTGAAATTCATATCTCTCACCTCCCACAGGAGTGCCCCTTCCACTATTCACCTAGGGCTACGCCTAGGGCTAAGACACACATCAAATACGGCAAATACAAAGCAGATACTGTATGGTTAATGCCCAGGTACATACCCTTTAATCCCATTATAAAATCCTTTGAGGCTGTAATCCTATCATTTTGAGGTAATCATTTGAGAAAAAGCTATATCTGCTACTGTTGTAACACTCACTTTCAAATGAAAGCAAAGATTAAGGAAAGGCTAACAACACTCAAAAGTGGATCAAACATTGGGCAAAAAACGGGAATGCTGTATGTACCCAATAAAACCAATTCAGTAGCATGAGAGCTGTAACTGCCTCACTATTCTTAGCAGATAATGCAGACTAAAAAATGGAAAAAAAAAAAGACAGAAAAGTTAAAGGAAATAGAACCACGACAAATAAGATATTTTTCCCAGAAACAAAAATGGAGAGATACAGATATTTGTGACCCTCTCTTAGAATAACAATATATGCTGACAGAGTTATTTACTGATTAATTAATAACTGAGAAACTGAAGCTGAAAACGTGCTGGAAAACCTTATATTAAATTGTAGGCATATTAAACATTCTTTTATCAAAAACTAAATTGCATAACTAATATAGAAAATCAGTTTTTAAAATAGTTGAAATGAACAGATCTACTTTTAAAGAAAAGCTTTTATTACAACTGCACATACCCTGTGTAGGCTTGATCAAAAAATTAATTTCTAGGGCAGTTGCAAAAGAGATATACATGGCCAAGTTAAACGAGGCAAAACAAGAACAGATGTTCCAAGATGCTGGGCATACAGCGAAATACAAAGCTGAGGGGGAGACCATCAGAATGCAAAAAGTACCAAATGTGAAAACAGAAATAAAATACACCAGTTTCTGAGAGTAGTACAGAATATGGGGGGAAAATGTGGAAACAGAATCATAACAGTTAAGTGTGATTACAACAGGCCTCTGTGGTTGATGGTAAATGTCATATCCTTACAAGGATCATTAGTAACTGCTGGTTTCAAAAAGTATACAAATGCTAAAACACTAAAACCTCAAATAAATATACTAAAAATGATTGTTTCAGTCTTAAATTATTATTGTCAACTTAAAACAGATGACTTACAGCATCTTGGGGGAAGAGGTGGGCACTGGATGCTGAGGAAGGCACTCTGTCTCTGTACATTGGCCCAGAATGATAGTTGTACATCTGGATATGGCTGTAGTAAGTGCTGGTTTTGTTTCTCAAGGATAGAATGTTTGTGTGTTAAACCTGAAACCCAATAACTGAAACAGAATTTGCTGCAAGACAGTATTGCTTGGATATAAGTTCTGATGCTATTTCTACAGCAGTCACTAAATGTAGACTAGAGCCCACAGAAATTCATTGGACTTCTTGTCATATTTGTCCTGTTTACTGTGATATGCCAGCCAGCTGCCAGCCGATTGCCTCTGAATTTTTCTTACTTTCCTTCCAAAGCAACCCATTTCCTTAGGAAACCAGCTTATTGGTACATGTCTCTTTAATGACTAGGCTCTTAAATACAAAACTATCAGGGACTGTAAATAGCACCTGCCAGTCATTGAGTGATAAGATGCTGCACATAAAGCAAATGAAAGTTCAATCTGAATATGTTCTGAGAGTCAGGAAATACATTTTTAAGCAAGAGAGAAGCATCATTTTCTGTTCTAGTATTTGGCACCAGATCTGAATTTGCTTAGAATGTGTTGTAGTATGACAAACTGCCTTATGGAAACAGCCACACATAAAAGACTTTCAGTAATTATAACACACAAAATGTGCCTAGAAACGTCTGATTAATAATAACATTAATGTGATACATTTTGTTTTCAAAGTTAATTTGCTAGTATTGTTACAGCACTTACAGTACATTGTTGAATGCTGATTGCTGGGTTAATCCACCTCATGGCAACCTGACATCTGAAACACCCTGACAACGGCTGCACCAATAACCATTAACCAGCTTGCACTTGCAGTTTTCTGTAATAACCAGAAGACACAATTCAAGGTCACTAGAATTACAGTTCCAGAAACCACAGAAAAGAAATAAAGAATGTTTCAAAAGCAATGCAGAGTGCAATGAATAATATAGTTAAATGTAAACAAAGGTTCACTGTAATAGTAAATGAAGGTAGTTAATATTGATAAATATTGCGCTTAGCTTACTAAATGATTTTGTGTATGGCTAGGCTTTGTGAATGAAGATTTGGGAAGGGCTCTATCCATGTGGGTGTGTCCTTCGATCCTGTGCAGTGGATTTTTTAGGTGAGGCACAGTGTGCGCAGAATTGACCCTACCCTTTAACTCCTGAGGTTCATCTGCCATCGCCAAGTGAGGTTGGACGGTGACAGTGAAGTCCTCGGGACTAGAAACTACAGCACCTGGTATTCCCAGGAGGTCTCCCATCCAAGCCTGACCCTGCTGAGCTTCTGAGATCTGACGGGATTGGGTGGCAGGGTGGCATTTAAACTAAATGATTAAATCTCTGCCTTATTAGTGTCCATGGGTGTCTGAGATACTGAGAATGTTTATTTTAACATCTTTAACCTTAGTGAAGCTTAGTGGTGGCAGCTGATACTTTTAACAGGGAAGCAAGTAGGTGTAAAAAATCTGCATGAGTGTACTTGCCAATAGAGACCTAGGAAAGAACAAGCAATCTCCATATTCAGACTGGGCCAAGCAGTGTTAGGTACCCTGCCAGTTTGTGTCCTGGCTGTTTGAAATGTTACTTCAAAAGGGAACACAACCCTCCTTACTTCTAGCAGAAGAGGCATTCCCCTGGGGACATTGAGAGCCTTCCTCACCCAACACAAAATGACATGTTATTCTCTGGTTTGCCTAGAAATAAAGAATTAGTAACTCAAATGTTATACAGTCAGCAAGAAACTGATGCCTGAAGATTCTTAAGATTTGTACCATATAGATTTTTAATATAACTGTATAGTTTCTAACACTTTAAAATAGCAGTTAAGCTACTAAACGTCCTTCTCACACTTTGCATCAAATTCTTTAAATTCTTGAAATTTGATTGAATGTTCTTTTCAAGGAAAGAGATTTAATCAGTCCATCTTGTTTGGGACATATACTTCCGTCCTAGTTCAGCAGGTGGGACCAGTTGTCACTGTGTGGGGGTGATCAAAGCTGTGTATTCTACCCCCTCTATTCATTCCCAAGGTCAGTGGCCCATTTGCAGCAGCTTCCCAGGGAGTCGTTAGCACCTCCACTCCCAGCCTGAGGGGGCGTAGGTGCTAATGGGCCATCAACAGTCCGAAAATAGCCCATGACTCACAGAGTTAATCACCCATTGTGTGAGTCCCCACCCCGGGGAAGGGACTGGATGCTCCCTGAGGGTACAAAAAGGGGTAGGTAAGAAGACCACGGGAACCTTTTCATTGGACCCAGAGGAGCAGCAGGACCTCGACAGGAGGAGACCACCACTCTGGACCAGCCATCACCTGCACCAACGGGTTTGTCACTTCCTTTTGCTTTGGACTTGGGGAAGCCACACGGGGCTCAGCACAAGGCTAACAAACCCCTTTGGGTTTGTACCCCAGGGCACTGGGTTACACAGCTGGGTTCTGGGAGTTGGAAGCAATTTCCCTTTTGTGTCAGTGTATTTACCATAGTATTGTTATTAAATTGTAGCTCTGACTTACAATCTCTCTCATGTTGAGCTCATTTCTCCTGCTGGTTTACCTCTAAACCAGCACAACTTCAAAGGACATAATAAGATATAATTTTAGTCAAAGCAGAAGGGCTAGAAAGCTTGGAGAAGCTCCAAAGAAGGCATGTGATGTAAAGATGATGGTGAAAAAGTAAGGAGTCTTGAGACCTTCAACACAGTTCTGGGGAGGCGTGCCAAGCGGCAGACCTGAGGGAGGCTCTGGAGGCAGACAATTTTGGGGTTGGATGTATCCATTAGACATGATAATTAATTAGTGTTATAAATTTGTAGGAGCCTTATGCTCTATTGCACGTGCATGTATTCAGTGTACCTTAAAGTGTTTTAATTAAAGACCTGCTCTTTTTTTATCTGTACTAATATTGTCTGGAAAGTTCTTTTCTTCCATTTTAGGCATTAAAACTACAAAAAGCTCCTTAAATAGGAATTCTCATTGAAACCAGGCAGATCTCTAGATCTTTATCCCATTGTCTCCATCCTCACTTGTTTTATATGCTCTAAATTTCTTTAATAATATCAATAGATAAGAAATAATTAAAGCTGAAGAAAGATCATATATTTTAATATGTATATTTATAAGCTTCTTGAAGAGGTATAAATGTTATAATACTTGCAAGATGGATTCTATTCAATTTTAGGGCATTTTGAAGTCATTCTTCATGTTCACCAGTTTAATCTAATTTACAATTAATGTAATTTCTATGAACTATTTAGATAAGAAAATAATTGTTTTGCTCTTTTTAGATCTTATGAAAAAACATTGCTGAAGAACAAATAATAGATGGGTCTACCAAAAGATCAAAATAAAGCAGCAAATCAGACACTGAATCTTCAAGTTTAAAGTCATCATTTTATATAAAATCTAGTGTTGCTGATGAAGCTTCTAAGGTCACAATAATGAATACACATTAAGTAACTCCATCTGTTTCAAAATGTTATGTGTTATTGTGAGATATAGAGACCAAGATCTAATTAAATAACTAGCAGGAAAAAAAGGCAGAGTCTGTAAAGAAAAAATAAAACAAAACAAACAAAACACCAAAAAGTGCATAGTCCAAGGGAAAAAATAAGACAAGACATTAAACCGAAGTCTTTCATTTCCAAGAAGAAACCCAAAAAGTAGTTAATGTGTTGCAGTGAAAGCTAGCTAAGATACTATCATCAAAACTTTAATTTGTGAATTATTAATCATTCTTTGCAAAAACTTTTAAAAGAAGATTCCATTATTAACAAAACACCTATGAAGAAAAGTTTTTGAGTTTTCAATGGAGATTTTCCCCAAAGTTCAACCATCAAAACCACTGACTTACCTATCATGCTCCTCATCTGGACTATTTGAGACCTAACGTGAATGGAACTTAAAAAGTATTTACACCTACACCTACCACTCACATATGAACGTTTTGAAACAATAGTCATTTTGGACAGAGGTCTTTTTTCTGACACAATATTTCTAAGGATTTCTCCAAGGTAGGAGGATAAGAAAAAATCTCAAATAGTTCTGATTGATGTGCAAACCAGCTTTTATCCAATACTAATTGCAGAAATAGATATTTTCATTTAGCTTCTTGAATTCTAACTCCCCTCTCCCCTGCCCCAATAGTTAGGATTTATATCTGTTCTACTGCACAGAAATGTAGTTAATTATTTTTTTAACTTCATTTTACTCAGATGGAATGTAAAAAACATCCCCTTGACACTCGCCATTTCTGCTGCCCAGTTTTTACTTAATGCAGCATTTTTTGGGTAAAACACTTTTAGTAAAAAAGGTCATAAAAATGTCTGGAGTGCTGCCTATGAAATGATAATACTACTATTCCAGTTTTTCATTGTGTGAAATTATTTTTCTTGGATTGCACATTATTTTTGGTGCTATAGAGAAGAGCTTTGTTTTGCAAAGAGAAATATCCAGAGGTACCGTGTTTTCTCAGGCAGTTGAAAAATCAGAATTCTGCGTGTACATACCAGACCTTACACATTACTTCTATAGCACACACATGCCCTATCTGCCTTTTTTCCTTCGCTAGTGTTCAATAGATAAGAGGTCCTGTAAAAGTGATGGCTTAGCCTGTTTCTGGGGGCTATTGCAGTGGTACCTTACAGATTTATGTTCTGAAAGATCTGCATAGCAGTCTCCCATCCTGCCTTGAGTGGACAAAGCGTAGTAAGTTTTCTGCAGCTTCTCTGACCTTCTCTGTCCATTCCTTCTGTGCAAACAATTCATCTTCTTCAGTGCAGTCTGCAAGCAGAACTCTATTGAGCCAGTTGACTGGTGTCAGAGATTTCCCTAGTTATCTACCCCTTTGATCTTTCCTCTGTGCTGTCACAGTAGAGAAATAACTGTATGGTAAAAGATGATATTTTGTGATGAAAGGGACAAATTGTGAAGGAATTAAAATAAAAAATAGTGTGTTTGCTTGTAGATTTAGCGGGGGGGGGAGACACTCCGACTGCAACATATAAAACACCAACATAAGCTCTCATTTCTGTGTTGCACAAATTGAATGTATTGCTAAACCCCGAATTATACTATAGAATGAGTTATTACAATCTTTGAGATAATTGTATATGTTTGCGGGTCTTTCCAGGTTTTAAAAGGATTATAAAACTGTTTTTTTCAATGTAACTAGATTACCTTGTTTATGGAGTATGGTATTATGGCTTTGATGAAATATGCTGAACATAACAAAGACAGAAAATCTTTATAGAAAGTATATTAGTTACATCAGCTATAAAAAGTGGTTGAATCTGGGACCAAATCAGCTCTCAGCTTAAAGAGGATTAGACTGATAGAGTCATGCTACTGTAGCTATGGTTCAATATTGTTCCCGATACCCACTTGCTCTATCTTTTTCTAATTTTAAACAATGTGCATATACATGTTATTGGTATGCATATTAATACACATATATCTGCCATCCAGTAAGAGTAAATATTATCTAATAATAGTAGACACTGACTTCTAATGGTGCAGACCAGGTCAGGACACAGCAACACCACAGGCATACATTGTATGTGCTCTTGTGTTGACTTGCCATGTTGGAGGTGTATCACAGTTCATCTCTTGTATGTGGGGTGACAATTATAGGTGACAAGAAGTGCAGGAGCTGAGTAGGATCAGGATGACAAAGCCATAGTCAACAGCATGAATCTAAAGGACAGTGTCATACAGTAACAGACTGGTAGCAGTCAGATGGAATAGCCCATCAGTCAGCATCAGACAGGATGAAGCATCACCATAGCAAGGTCCCAGACTGTACAAGACAGGAAGAACTGCCTGTCGGCACTTGCTAAATTCAGGAACAGTGGATTAATTAAAATGACTAAGGAATGAATCACTATCCATTAAATCCTTCTGGTGATGTTTAAGATTGGAAAACAAAACAACAACAATGAGCACCCACGTTATTTCAGCATCTTAACCATTGACATTTTGCAGACAAATCAAAGCGGATTTTAAGCTGATGGAAAATGTAAATAATTTTTCCCCCATGTAATTCACATTTATATGGAAATTTATAAGATCATATTTATTATTTTAATGATATTTCCAAATCAGACAGAGCCTAGAAAAATGTTTTGTTAAACTGAACATCATAAAACTGAAAATGCTGGACAGTCAGATGAATAAACATACAGCTAATGTGACTGCAAAATAAGGGTAACATCTAGGAGATATATTTCAAAAAGTTTCAACATGAATAGAGTTGCAAATAAAATACAGGAGACAGACACCAACAAGTCCACAATTCATGACCACAACCACCAGGACAGGTATATGTATTTTTTGTCATTGAGGTGTCTTTGCCAACAGTCAATCACTTCTCTGTGCATTCCGGAATGCCATGCAAAGTTTTTCCAGCACAGCAGCTTGTGGAGCACTCTTCCAACACATAATTTTGTGTAACTCATTCATTTCAGTACTCTGTGCTGCAGCACAGCCCCACAAACAGCTACATGGGGGGAAATACAGATGGATGGCAAACTGTAAATGTTGCAGGAAAGAGTAATCCTTAATCAGAGTCAAGGTAGAAATTATTCTTTTAAGAATTTTTTAACTCAAGTTTATCACAAAAAAAAAATATGGTGCGTAACTACATTTTGGGAATTTATGCTTCTAATTATGTAGCAATCAGAAAAATTCTTTGTCAGTCCAGGAAGTGCAACATCAGGTGTTTGAAAAGAGGACTAATGGATTCAACTAACTCCTTTCCATTCCCCTCATACACTATTTACAAACTTCTGCAGTATTTTATATAGAAGTGTATTATTATTATCTTTTGAAATATTTTCAACACTGAATCTTAGAATGCTTATATATTTATTTAAAAAAAACAAGGTCCCTTAACATCCATGTCATTATGTAGAGGCTAAAATACAATGGAAAGCAAATCTCTTCAGTAAAGCATTGGTAAATGCCTATCTGCAGTATGAGACCTCAACCTCTGCACATTTATCTCGGATGAAAGGACCAGAGCAATGTGGGTGGTCCCGTGTCATATAACAGTAAAAAGTATGAGGTTATGTCAATTCGCCACCTCAGGCCTGAAGGGAATGATACAGCTCAGACTGGCAATCTGGACTATCCATGCTATACTTCTGCCCCCAAGCTGCAGACCCCATTCACTAGTATTAAAAGTGAACAAAATTATATTAATTCCTATATAGTTGAACCATTTCAGCAGAAAATGAGAAAGAAAGACAAGGTGAAAAAGTGAATCCCATTTAAAGTAGCACCGTCAACTAGATCTTTAAACACATTCATTTACATACAAGAGAGATTATTGTTACTAGCCCCAGCTGCCTGGCCTTGCCCTGACAATCACAAGATTGAGACTGCAGAAATAGTATGTCTCATCTTATGTCATCCACCAGATGTTAACAACCTAACACTGCTAGTGTCCTGGATCTATAACTGTACAAAGAAATGTAGTCTAGTTGAAATGGAAAGTATGAACAGAAACACAAGTTTATAAATTACTCAAACTTAATGATTACTGAACTTTATAGACGTATTAAATATCCATTGAATCCTGAAAATGTTAACAGTTGCCTCAGTTATACACCACGGTTTTCCTAAACATAATGTCATGTAACAGTCCTGATTTTATTTTTTTTCCCCAGCTATAGATTACTGTTAGAGTTTGGTTTATTAAAGAAACATAAATTCTAGTCTTTAGCGTGCTCACAAGGGGAAGTGGAGTAGCAGATACTGATCTCTTCACTCTCATGACCAGTGACAGGACTTGAGAAAACAACATGAAGCTGAATCAGAAGAGTTTAAATTAGATACCAGGAAAAGATTTTTCACCCAGAGAGTGGTTGGGCACTGGAACAGGCTCCCCAGGGAAGTGGTCACAGCACCAAGCCTGTCTGAATGCAAGAAGCATTTGTACAATGCTCTTAGGCACATGGTGTGACTTTTGGGTCCTAATTGGTCCCTTCCCAGCATATTCTATGATTCTCTTCTATAAGTGGACAATCATCATCTTGCAGATTTGACACCATAAAGTATTTTTAATTGATTAAACATTTTTATCCTTCCTATACGTACTACCACAAGCCTTTTATGCAGTTTACTAAGGCAATCCATCCGAAAGTAAAATATTCAAAATTATTATAATTATGTCTTTTTCTTGAAATGTATCTGTTCTCTTTGTGTAAATATTAGCATGAGGTGTTTCAATTACAAGAGAGGTATTTGGGATGTAAGTTAAGTGAAAGAAAACCAGCTACCAGCTATGCTTTAAGAAGAATGAGAAAGTGAATGTCCTCTCTTAAAGGGCAAGTGGATAATTAATAGACAATTCATTAGAAAACAGCAAAAAGTATGAAATAGAGTGAGCAAGAAGTAATAAAATGCCCATTACTGACTGGAAATTGTTAACATGACCAGTTTTACTTTTAAGGTTGAATTACTTTTCTGGGTAATTTCTCAACATACTCACTTTCAACATTTTTGATCTTTAATCTAAGAATTAGGGGACATAGTAAATACTTTTTCTAAACAAATTGAAGGAATACATAATAAATGAATACACATGCAGCATTTCATAATGTGTGCAGTTGTGAAGTACATGCTTACTTACATTTAAAACAATAGAAATTAGTTTTGTGTTGTTTAACATATATCATTAATCAATATGAAAAATAGTCACATTATAGTTTCATGTTATTATTTTTTCCTTGAAAGATACACGATACATTTTTGGAGTAGTTGGTATGCAAATACAGCTATCTAATTTTGTCTCATTCTCTGTACAGCTACTTACACTCTAAATTCCAATGAAAAAATGGAAAAAAAGTATTTTTAATCTCTCTTCACTTGTCCTTTAGATATTTCTCATAAATTTCTCATCCTCACTTTGTACTCTAAAAATTCAACCAACGCTGACTTGTTAACAAACTCTTACTGGAGGTACCTGAATGAAGTTTCTTTTTAAAATAGGAGCAAGGGGATTGTTCCCACAGAAAATGTGGTTAGTAGACCAAACATTTTTGTTTTGGTGTAAGAACACAGTCTTGCTATAATGATATTTGACTGCATATTTTTAATATAAACCAAAACTCAATCCGCCATTTCCTTAAGCATACAGTTAGGCATCTTCCTTCATTGCACTGCTTGCCAGTTAAATGTGTGATTAAATAGTTCACTATCCTTAGCCAAGGATGGCATCTGAAAGGTTGCAAGTAACGCAGAGTGTTGTAGTTTGGAATTCTTATGTAAATTCTCTCCCCTGCCACTAACTGCCCATGCTAAGAGTTAACAAAAAGAGTCGTTAACTGCTGATTTCTTGTGTAGGGGCAGGTTGTCTCTTTTGTTTTTAGGGACTACACATGGCTGAGGGGAAGAGGGGTTGGGAGGCGGGAGGGGGAGTTAGTTGCCTTCCGGACGGGACGGCTCCTGGCTGTAGGTTTTCTGCTGCCTGCCCGGACTCCTGCCCGGGACTGTGCCTCACTCCTTGCTGCTGGGCTGCCTGCCACTGGCCTGCTCGTGGGGGACGGCTCCTCGCTTCTGCCTGCAGGCCTGCTCGTGGGGGACGGCTCCTCGCTTCTGCCTGCTGGCCTGCCTGCTTCCCTGCCGGGGCTGCTCCTCGCTGTTAGTTTCTGCCTGCCTGCTGGACTGCGCCTCGCCGCTGGCTTCTGCTTGCCTGCCCGGACTGCGCCTCACTGCTGACTGCAGGCTGCCCCGGACTGTAACACTGATACTGCCATAAGTATAACCTTTTTGTTTGGGTGGTTGTTTGGTTGGTTGTTTTTTTTTCCCTTGTTGGGGAAGCGGTTTGCTCTGGTCTGTTTACATAAATATACATATATATATATATACATAGCAGTTAAGAACAGTTATCCTTCTTGCATTAAAGTTCCTCTTCTAAATTTGATAAAGAGTGGCGTGATTATTGTGGAGGAGGCCCCCTCCCCAGCTTGTGGGTAAACATTTTTGGGTTTTTTTTCTCCTCAAACCAAGACACAGAGTCACAAGTGTAACCAAGATTTTTCCAAGAGATAAAACAATTTATTTCTGCTTCTGACTGATTCACCAAATAGCTTCAGTTTCTTTACAATATATAGAACACATCAGTTTGAGTTTTACTTGCTAAAAAAAAACTCTTTGCATAGAAAATGGCAGGAAAATCCAACTGCCATGAAAGTAAGTATGCTATTTTAAGTTAACAATGTGATCTTTCAATATCTTGCTCAGATTCAATACAACTTCTACAAGACTTTGTCTGAAAGTTCAAAAATAATTCAAAAGCTATTTGCAACAACAAATATTTTCTGTTAGAATAAGTAAGTTTAACATATCACAAGAGGCATTGCAGTTGTATCAGAAAAGATACAACAAAAAGACAGAACCATTTTTCATCCAAAACTTCAATTCTATCATTATTACAATATATTGATAAGTTGGTTTTTCTAACAGACTTTCAGATATAAAGAAGATTCTGAAAACAGAGAAAGAAATCAATTTTATTTTTAAGCTAGAAAAAAACCCTTTTTATTATTTTTGCCTTAAGACTTGTAACAAAATATTTCAAAATAATAATAATGTAAAGATTAAGATAAGAAAAACAATACATTTGGGTTGATCTAATACACTTTTTCCACATGATGAGAAATACAGAATATTCATATTTTTGGTTGTATTTTAAATAGACAAGCTTTGAAATCTCAAATTCCTACTTTACTTTAATTTTGATAAAATTTACATTTGATGGATGCCAAATTCAGTTTTCAGGGTGCCTCATCATTCTTGTTTCATGTGTTTTGCTTTGTTTTTTAAAGTAAATTTTTGCAAGTTTTAGAAATTTTGATGTAACATAATTTCTTCTTTTTCAAGGCGTCTCATAACCTGATTTTCTTATGTTCCAAGAGATGACTTGCCAAGCAACTTCCTTGTAGACATTTTTCAAAGTTCTTGATATATTTTTTTACAGATCCTAAAACATGTCATAAATTATTAAATGTGTAAGAATTTGTAATGCTCTGCTTGAGAAAAATTAATTAAACCAGCTCGAATAAAAGTAAGAACTACCTGAACTTGATGAGGGTTTCTTTGATGCTGCAAAAACCTAGGGTCATTTTTGCTTTTCCCTTTTACATAACATTTAATTTGTATTTTCCTCTATAATTTCAGATCCAAGTGAAATAGAAATATCAAATAAAATGATAAAGTGTTACAGTGGTATCTCTGACCTCGGAGAAAAAAGCCCCAGAAATTCCATTAACCTCTCTATTCTTGTGAGATTTAAATTCCACATCAAGAGGTGTAGATAGTTTGGATAATCATCTTGTTCTCAAGGTGATATTTGAACTGAAATTCCTACCATTTTGAAGATTACTTTACACAATGTGCAACATGAAGAAAAATTCTCATGCGGGAAAAAAATCAAAGTTAGAGTTAATTTGAGATCTGAATGCCTGAATATACAAGCTCTTTGTTGCTTACACATTTTTTCTACAGTACTTTATCCTTTGAGGGATGTATTTTTATGGCAGTGCAAAGAAAGGTTCATGAATAAACTTACATTCAAGAATTAGAAGGAAAATGATATGAGATAACTGACCAAAGCTGTTCTGAAGAAGTGTGCTGGCCTCATGCCTGGTAATATCTCTGCTTGTCAGTTAGTAGGTTTCTTGACAGTTCACAGAGGAAAGGGGAATGATTTGGGAGTTACTGGTGGTGTTTCCAAGTAAGTCCATTTTGGTCTTTGGGGGAAGAAAAAAAAAAGAGGAAAAACAAAGAAGTGATTGCAATGTCCTAGTCCTTCTTGAAAAGCTGCAGTTTGCAAAACCAAGTTTACTTTTAAATTGTCCCCTAGATTATATTCAAACATGCATAACCCTTTTCTCTTACAAGTGAAATCAGCAGTCTATCCTTCAGAATATTTCCCATGTTCAAACCAACAGGTTTCACTTATTTATTTATTTTCAGAGGAAACTATCTAAATAGTAACAGTATTATTTTTTATTACCTCTATATAATACTTGATAATAATTCTACAAGAAGTGCAACATGGATGTGGCTGTGAACTGGATCAGGACCCTAGCTGACTATATTCATCCGAATATACTGCTTTCAAGAATGGGAGACAGTATAAGCTATATTGAAAAAAGATAGGGAATAAAAAATATCATCTTACATGAACATTGTAGCATGTTACAAAAACAATACAGTTTCCTTGGTTTGCTCATTTTTTTTTTCAATACATAAGAAAGCAGCTTTGTAAAATACACAGTATATACAAACAGTGTATTTACCAAAAGCAAGGCATATCCATAATTTGAATGTTGAATTCAACATACAATTTTTCAAGAAATCTGTTCCTTTTTTTAGATCAGGAACTAAGGGAATAAGGAAGTGAACATTATTTTTTTGGTGGGTTCCTGTTATTGCTCTATGTCTGATTCATCTCACAGATGCACAAGTCTGATTTGCATTGTATTAGAGCTGCATGAATTTTTAACTTATGACATTTATTTAAAACTCATGAAACCTGCATGAGAATACGATTGCTGTTCTGAATCTTATTTTAGTTTTTTTGTTTTTTTTTTTAAACATGGACATTTCCATGTTTAGCATAAACCAAACTGTCTAAATTTCAAATTTGTTTCCCAGGAAATTCAAAAGTCTTGTTCCATTATGGAGTCCCAAGAAGGGTAAATTCCCAATGCTGTACTAGCCTTGCATTAGCAAGGAGAATTTTAACTAACTTCAGTGAATTCTCACACACTTTAGAGCTCACCTTAAGCAGAAAAATCTGTCTCTTCCTTTGGGTGGTTAGAACAGAACTGAAAATGTTTCTAGAATATACCAAATGACTGCAGTTACACTTAATGATTTTAGGCTGTCTAATAGGAAATGGAGGACTTCCAATTTAGGAATTTATTTTCCAAATAACTCGGTATTGAAGGAAAATACTCCACTTGATAACATAGTAGAAGTGTAAGTGATTGCTTTAATAGTTTTTGGGGGGGGGGGGGGTT
>VWZD01003900.1:44940-59964 GCA_013396695.1 Sakesphorus luctuosus | reverse complement strand
AGCAGGAAAAATAAGGAAAATATAGGATGCCACTACCCAGAGCACTAACATCCCTTTGTTTTGAATACTACATGTGTTATGAGTGCTATAGGAACAGGAGCAAAAAGAAATAGAAAAAGAACTAGAGGAAGGCAAAAAGTACAGTCAGAAATGTGGAACAAATCTGTATAAGAAAAGAGTAAATAAACTGATATTTTTTTATAAAAGAGGTGGAAAAAGGAATGACATAAGTCTCCCAGATCATGAATGAGTGGGAGAATGTACATAGGAGAAGATATTTCCTTTGATCTTCCTCTGGTCACTTAATTTGTTATCACCTGCATGCACCAGAAGAGACAGTAAAACAAACCAACCAACACAATCCTTGCTTAGCATCCCATGCACACTTATTTTAAAAGTTATCTACCATATGGTTTCTTTACAACCCCAAGAAACTCAGACTGGAGTGTCTTAACCTATTTTATCCTAACTGATCAGGAAAATAATCCTTATCTTCAAGTACCTCCTTATTTCAGTGCTCCGAATCCTCCATTTTTTAAATGTTTGGGTTTGGAGGGTTTTGGCTGGTTGGTTTGTGAAATTGTTTTTTTGTGGTTCTGTTTGGTTTCTTTCCTTTATCCTTTTTTTTTTTCCCTCCCTGAGGTTTGTTGGTCATGGGTTTGTTTAGACAGGGAAGAAATCAGAATTACCAAAATATTTGAGATGTGAGCAAATACTACTGTGCTCTGTTTTGTTTTCTGTCTGTACATTAATAATTCCTAAAATGCTCTATTTGTTCACTTTCTTGTACTCTTTCCTTTAGCATCTTCCAGTGAGCAGAGAAGCACTCCATCTAACTGATGGAAAGAGGGTACAGAGCTGGATGAGCCTTTGATCTGGAATAGCATATTGTGTACATTCAGTGAAAATATAAATTATTACTAGCTATTTAAAATAGCTGAGATCACTGAGAAACAGTGGCAAAGATAAATCCTGTGAAACTGTAAGAAATCCTTCACTTCAATTACAGCATTGACAAAGGGGAGGAACTAGGCATCTACATGGAGCAATTTTACTTCAGAAAAACTGTTTATTGTTCTGAATATTTAAAAATTGGTGCAGTAAACCTGTAAACCAGGAAAGCTTTCATATTGTTTTACAGTTTTGTCAATGAAAACTGAAGTCAATAGTAGACTGATTCCCCAAGCTATGACCTTACAAATTGATGCAAGAGGTAAACAGCAAAAATTAGGGAAATGAAAGGAGTCTTCTGTCTTTTGTGCATCCTATTATGCAAGTAGCAATCTTAGCTCTATTCCCTCCTATAATTACAGGAAGGAGTTTGAGTGAGATTGTAAGTGAGGTGAAGAATGGTAAATGAAACTGTAAATAAGTAAAGTATATTTTGTTTTTAAATTGTCACTAGGAGTAAAGAATGTGCTTTATTCTTGTCTGAGATGAACAGAAAGTCAGGATACGCATAACTCATATGTTCATAGAAATCATGGGCAGATACCCATTTAACATAGGACTTGCCATTCTGAAAAACAACCATATTTTATAATAAATACCATTATTTTCATATCAATAGCTGAGTCCTAATGGGATGGAACCCCACTCCATGATAACCAAATATCATTAACCAGATTTAGGATTTCAAATACCTGTGAATTTTCTCACTGTTATAACTCAGTTTGTCAAGATGCAAAATTTTAGTTCTGGATAATACTTAATTCTGCACTGCATATTTTACACTTTACTGGCAAGTTATCAGAATCCCAGACAACAATGCTGTCATATTAAGATGCCTCATTCATACAAGAAAACTCTCCATGGCCAGACACCCAAAGACATAGCAATGCAAGCTGTGTAAGAACATGCAACCTTCACCTAAAAAAAATTTTTTCTGGGGTTTTTTTTTCTAGATGTAAAGTATTCTATATTTGCATCATTGTCAATCTTGCAAACCATCTTGTTGAGGTCATATGCCCTAAAATGCTAATCGACTTATTCTGTTTCTGTCTTATGAAGCCAAACAAAGACATTTTCAGAAAAAATGAATGCAAAATCAGGCAGCTCTTAGAGCCTTGTTTGTCACATAAAGTAAGCTGACTTATAAAACTGTTAAATACATACTAGTCCCTAACTTGGTTGTTGGGGGAGATTTTTCTTGCTTTTTACCTATACCAAATGTTTAGACTGTTAGTGGGTGTCTGAAAAGAAGTGTTAGACAACCAGTACATTAAAAGGTCTCTGACTACTGAATAATCATTATTTGTGATTCCAGAAGGTCCACGAGAAATCAGATTTTAAAGGCAAAACAATATGATAATTTATTTATTAACTTTGAAAACATTTATTATTTGTCAAGCATTCCTTTTTAGAACATGTGTAATAAAACTGATCTTCCTCTGCAGAAACTTACATTGTATTCATGGAATTATTTCCGTTGGAAAAGGATGCCATTGAATTCAACCATAAACCCAGCACTGCCAAATCCAACACTAAGTCATGTCCCTAAGTGCCACATCTACATACCTTTTAAATACCTCCAGGAATGGTGATTTCCCCACTTCCCTGAGCAGCCTGTTCCAATGTCTGACAACCATTTCTGTGAAAAAATTTTTTTCTAATAGCCAATCTAAACCTTCCTGGTGCAACTTGTGGCTATTTTCTCTCATCCTGTCTCTTGTTACCTGGGAGAAGAGATCAACACCCCACTTTGCTACAACCTCCTTCAAGGCAGTTGTAAAGAGGGCTAAGACCCATCTTGAGCCTCCTGTTCTCCAGGCTAAACAATCCCAGCTCTGTCAGCCTCTTCCCATCCAACCTGTGCTCCAGACCCTTCCTCAACTTTGCTGCCCTTCTCTGGACATGCTCTGCCATGTCAATGTCTGTCTCGCAGTGAGGACCCAAACCTGAACAGAAGATTCAAGGTGCAGCCTGACCAGTGTCCAGTACAGGGGGAATGATCACTGCCTTGGTCCTGAGGGCCACACTGTGGCTGATACAGGCCATGATGCCTTTGGTCTTCTTGGCCACCTGGGTACACTGCTGGCTCATATTCAACCAACACTGAAATTGTAATCATAACGCCACTGAAGTTGCAATACCATTGTCACGTTCTATTTTGTCTTCAGATCAAGGATCACATTTACTCATTTTCTGAGAGGTTATCTACCATGATACACTTAAGGACACCACATCTCTTTTAAAACTACAATTTTCCTCTCCTTCATCCTTTAGTCATTTTCCTAGGCATGACACCTGCCACAGTATAGGAATTTTTGCTGGTTTTCTGTAAACTCTGAAAAGTAGTATGGGATTTCTGAAGATTAATTAGGCTAGTTCTTTAAACAAGATTTCTTTGCAGATTTAGAATCCTACCAATTTCTATCATCTGTAACTTATACTGGCAATTATTTTATTTATACTTCCAAACTATTAACAAAAATAACATGCTGAAAATGGGTTTTTGATTAGCCTGCCAGGATGCTCTGGTTGAATGATGATTCCCTACTTGCTTCTATTTTCAGATCTATTTATTAATTTAAAAAAAAACCTATTAAACACATATATCATTTTATGATGATTATTCTCATTGTTAATCAGAATGCCAAATAGTACTTAACTAAATACTTCATAAGCCAAGAAAAGTACATATAAACAGAAACACTGAAGAAAAGAAATTGTAATTCAGTGTAGCAAAACATCAAATTTGTTCTCTACGCATATAAATGTGGTGACTGACACTGTAGAATATTATTTGTTAACTCCCTTTGAAAATCAACTTATATGTGTTTTTCATAGCCTCAATATTATGTACATAGATGCCAGTTAAATTAAATTATACTATTAATTGTTTCCCTAGCATTTTTCAGCTCATAAGATTCATATCTCTATCCCTACATTTGTAAAAATATAATCTTTACCTGTTTTTTCATAACAGTGGAAGAGGAACATTTTTTAATTATTATAATAAAAGTCTATTAAATGCTGATGAGCCTCTGATATTTACAAGTCTTTTCTGAAAGCTCCTGAATATGGAAAAAATTCATCTGATTTGTAGCTCACCAACATTTGTATAGAAACTCAGATAGTTATTATTCAACATACTTCATGCACATTTCAGCTCTTGCATGCTGTGCTCTGCCAAACCTCTAGAAATCAGCAGTCTAACCTTTCTATGGAAATCTGTCTTCCAACAGGCTGAACACCCGCTCCTTGACAGAACCTCTGTGTTAACCAGCTTGTCATTACAAAGGCCACAGAGGTTACAGTGCAATTCTTTGCCATAGTTAACATGAGGAATTGCTGCTGGGAAAGGTAGTTTTCCCAAGCAGTCACAGTGGACTGCTGGTTAGGAAGAAGCATGGCAGTTTAAGATACTGGACAGACAAAGATCACATTGATAAAGACATTAAACATGAAAAGAGAGCTGAATGAAAATAAATGATTGGATAAACTCCTTTCCAAATGAAAATCAGAGAATGTGTCACATCTCACAAACATCACTAAAAACATTGTAAGGGTCCTTCTGGCAGCTGCTGGCACAGCCACAGAACCTGAAATTATCTAAACAAGTTCTTCTCAGTGAGAAGTTAGAGGTGTGTATGGATGCTGCAAACTAGCTGAGGACACCAAATGGTATTCAATTCCTTTAATAATTTTTTAGGAAATTGGGGAAAAAAGGGAATGAATAGGGCTAAACATAGCAATTTATTAAAAAAAATAGTTAGCTACTACCTCTGAATTTAACTCCATATATTTTTTTCAGAACCTTGGCTTTTAAACACTGACTATTTTTATGTATTGTTACAAAATTTTTATACTTATGATATTTTGGGATGACTAAAGGTAGTTCAGACCTTTCTTCCTTTAATTACTTTTTTTATTTTGAGTCACCAGGAGTCAAGGCTTGTTTTTAATTTGGATTTGAAATCTACCATAACATCTAAAAATGACTCCATGATGCAGAGGTTTATGTTTTCCCATAGTGAAACTAAGAAATTGAAGTGTCCTTTTGCTGCTTTCACATGGTCCTGTTTTGACAATAAAAGGAAGAAAATTGTTAATTGGACATAAAAAGGAAAAAAAAAAAGGCTTTAAATCAACAGTTTTCTGTAAGGGAGTCCATTAGGAGATTATTTTGTTTTGTTTTGCTTTGCTTTAACTTTAACAGCTTCATTGGCTGTGGAAGTTAGCATTGGTCAAGGTTCTACTTTTTCAAGTTTAAACCTCCAGAGTAATATATTTTCAAGAAAAATATATCTGTCAGCACAGAGAATGCTCTAATCTCACTGGTAAGGTGAGTTACTGTTTTAAATAACTTCCTAACTTTTGAATATAAAGAGTGATTTTCTGCTTTGTTTTAGCTTTTGTGTGTTTGTGTATGGCTATGAAGTAATTGGAGGAGTATACATTTACTTAGAGAACCTGTGGACATTGAAAATAAAAGGGTCTGTACAGTGACTGACAACAGAAATGGATGTAAATTTTTTTTAATATGGATTATTGAAATAATTTGTTTCTTCCCCTAGATGAAAGGTAAGACATATTTCCAATTTCCTCCTATCGCATTACTAGTTGGGTAATGCTGGGAACTAAAAGTGTGGAGGAAAAAATTATGACAATGGGGGAAAGTTTTCTTTTCATTCTCTCTCTGAGAAAGGACAGAGACAACCAGTTTTAATGATGATAGTTTGCTTGTTTCACGTATTTCTGAAGCATAAAAACATAACCACTTTTAGATGTTAAGTAGTAAATTTGAATTCACAAAAAAAAACCCTCCAAAAACCAAAAAAAACATTACTGTTTAGGACTCCACAAAGCCAAGTGAATATGTTGCTGCAAGCATAACTATGAGAACTATGAGCAAACAATTATATGTCTGTTACTGCTCTTTCCATTTAGTGTTTCATGTACCACTCTCTTAAGTGATTATTAGCAACATAGAGAAATGCAGCACTACTTGGCATATAGACCATAAATAAGTGCTCTAATACACCACTGAAACCTAAAATGGAAGCAAATAACTTTGTAGACAATATTAGTATAAATAAAATAGAGAGCAGGTCTTTAATTAAAGCACTTTAAGGTACACTAAATTACATAAGTGCACAGTACAGTATAGGGCTGCTACAATTTTATAACACTAATTAATTATCTTATCTAATGGATACATCCAACCTAAGAATTGTCCACTCCCAGAATCTCCCTCAGGTCTGCCACTTGGCACACCACCCTGGAATTGAGTCTAAGGTCTCAAGAGTCCTTTGTTTGTCAACAACATCATCTTCAGCATCACATGCCTTATGCTTTCTTTGGAGCTTCTCCAAGGTTTATGGGCCTTCTACTGCTTTGACTACAATGATAGCTTATTATGTCCTTCGAGGTCCAAGTCCCAAACAAGATGTACTTGCTAAAATCTTTTTCCTTGAACAGAACATTAAAGAAAATTTCAAGAATTTCAAAAATTTGATATAAAGCATGAGAAAGGGGGTTTAGTAACTGCTAACTGATGTTTCAGTGTTAGAAACTATACAGCTATATTATTAAAAATCTATATGCTACAAATTGTAAGGATCTTACACCATCACCACTTCATTTCCTGTGCCAAAAAGAGTAATTATTACTGTTTTGTACATTACACACATTATTGTTAGCTATACAGCTGATAAAATACTCCAGCTTTAGCAACAGCATGTACATGCAAACACTGTCATCTTGGGGCTGGAAGTGCATTAGAAAGACAGGTAAGCATTTATTTCCATTTTAAACATAAGCAAGCAAAGACCAGATGTATTAAGTAGTCCATATAACGTCACATGAATTAGTCACAGAATTTGGGCTTGTGACTTTTAAACACATACTTATTCATTAGCTCATAGATTTCTTGTCAGTGTCTTGAGCTTTTAAAGTATTCATCCTTTCCCTACCACTCTACACCTCCATTTTAATGCTGTAATCCCATCAACTTTCATTATCCTACAGTGTAACATGTCAACTTTCAGATTAAAATCCCCTAAATACAGGATTATGAAGCAGGTCTTGCTGATTTAGCTCTTTTCTGCTCTTTTTAGACAAGAGTTTTTTATAAATACATGCTTGCAATAAAACTTTCTCCTTGTAACTGTTATTATTATGTTGCCTGATGCCTAAATTCCTGTGGAAATAGACACTCAGAAACAATAGTCATGGAGAAAGATAGTTGATATACCTTTATTGAAAGCTTTCAAGGTGCACACCTGAGGTCTGGGCACACACATGCGCACAGACAGGCACACAGACATGCACACCCATGACCGAGGATGGCACGGCTTTTATAACTTATCCAGCAATTAGCATATGAGATATCTGTAACCAACCATGGTTCTTATTTCCCTCTGTGCCCCACTCACAGGGGTCTTCAGAACTGCCCCTTGGAGAAGTTGCAGAACCACTAGGCCTTCTTGTGTTCTGTTTTCATGCTGTCTACAGGTGGTTTCTTACAAACACCATGGCCTTGGCAGGGCATGAGAAAGCTCACCAATCTGTGAGAAAGAGCTTTAGTAACTCACCTAAGATGTGAGCAACCTAGGAGAATCTATGTAAGTTATATAATCTCAAAAATCTACAAAATATACTAAAATCCTTAGGCATCAGTAGTCTACATTTTGTTCTATTCTGTGCTAGATTGTTGTGGAGTTACCTTCTTCCAGAGGTGGCAGCTTCTCAAACGCTGACCCCACATTTATATAAAGTTTAGAAATCTTCCAATATGCAGCTTTTAATAAGTTAAATCTGAGAGGGGTATTGTTCCTCACAGGGTGAATCAGTTCAGAAGAGAATTTTAAAAAGTCACATGTAATTTGGTATTCATTCTTCATTTTATTCTTTATTCTAAATGAACATGTTACCTTTCTCACATCTTAAAGTTCAAAGACCACCAAAAACCTGGAAGACCACAAAGTTTGGAATTATAATTTTCATCAGTTACATATGAAAGAGGGTTGCTGTGATTAAAATGTCTGTGATGCTGTACATGTTTTCAGAAGAGCCAACAGGTGTAGCAGTTAGCAAGAATTAAAAAGGAGATACAAAGCACAGAAAGACAAACAAACAAAATATATTTTGTAAATTAAAAAACCCCAATGAATTACATTAAATGTAACAAAGTTTACCTTTTAAAATTAAACTTATGATAATTATTTTCATGAAGAGAAAACCATTAGATTAATAAAATAGCCTTTTCAGTGCATTTTTAAAAGGAATCTAAATACTATGAATCAGTATATTAATTATGATTGGAACAAAATCTTTCAAAATAAAGATATTAGTATGCATTATAAGGAGATTCACTACATTATTACTTTTTAATTGCGAGAAAATATATGACATTGCCTGTCTATTGGGCTTATAACAAAATGCTTGGATTAGCCTTTGATTTTATTGACACATAGAAGCAGCAATGTTTATAAGGTGGGGTCAGTTGCATAACCGATTGTGCTGACAACTGATAATCATGGTATCTCCTGCACTTTCAGAACCTTTTAGAAAGAAATTGAAATGTAGTCAATAAACCAATACAGGACTGGAAGGTCTTGTCTTCTTTCAGAGAAGTGCTAAATCATCCACTACTTCTATAACACTTTTAATGTGAAGCAGCTCCTGAACATGATACAAACTTTGCAAATATCTATGAAATGCATCTCTTAAGAAGTGATTTTAAATTACACTGTAATTATCAATACAGCGTGCCAATGTTCAGTAATTGATTGTAGTGTCTTTTTATATTTCTACACCCGTATCTACTGACCTCTTTTCTTTGCCACATGAAAAATTTAAGACATTTAAAAAGTCTTTTATGTATTTACAACTAAACTCTGAAAAAAAGAAGGGTAATACACTGTCAGGTAGAAAGCAATGCTGGAAACTAGGCTGTAGATCTGGTCTTTATTTTTACTAGTGGAGAAAGAATGCAGAAAAAAAAATTCTAAATAAAATCATAACCTAATTTAGAAAAGAGTTGAGCTTTCATAATAATTTTACCAGGGGCAGAATTTTACTGTATTGATTTAATTTAGCAAGTTGCTTTTTTTAAGATGCATTCCTTAATGTTTACTACTTATATACTCTATTCCTTTTGGAAACAGTCTTAGCTATGAATCTTCAAAGTACTGAAGTGCTTTTTATGATCACATATTCCAATTGCCCTGTAGGTATTGGGATTTAACACACCATGACTCAAAAGAGGACAACTGAAGTAAATTTTTCAGGAAGAGTCTGAAGAGACAACTGGATTATTGTGAAAAAGCAGAACTCAAAATGGAGGTTCATGATTAAAGCAAAAATTTTTTGATAGAAGCAAGTCAATGGTTACTTAATTCCTTTCCATAATACAAAATCATTAATATAGGAATTATTACTTCTGATATTACTGACTGATGCACTCTACTTACTATATAATGAATATCCATTAGGACTGATGATCTCTATAGAGCTCGCATATGGCAGTTAAGACATTTTTTTCTTAGAAAACATTACCTACAACATTACCTATTGACAGCCACAGAGTCACTTTGGATTACTGAAGAACAATCACAAGGATGTGTTCCATTTACACATCCCTATTACTCTTTCCAAGGAGTTTTTTATATACTGTTCAAGTCTCTCTTTTCCTGAATGGACTCCAACTAACCTGTGGTTTCTGACAGACATAGGTAGGGTCACTGAGCAGACACTGAGCCCAAAGAAGGATTAGCCAGTCTGTTACAGAACACCCTGCAAGAAGGAAGGAGCAGAAAGCAGAAACTGGATTCCTACACACTACCATCTTTGCCTCAACATATTGAAGCAAAATGCACAATTTAGTTTTCAGCCCTGTATTAAAAACAAATGTTTCTTTGTTCACCAAGTATTCAACTAAGTAGTAACTTATAGTTCACAATATCACGTATATATATACAGGTGTCTGCAATCGATTTGAGCAGAAATCAAGTACTGTTTGACTTTTTTTTTTTAATTACTGCAGACAGCACAAAACAATTTATAAAACATGGATTAATGAATGTGTTACAAGTGTATCTTTAGGATATATACTTCAAGAGTCCTTTATTTCTAAGAGCAGAGATAGAAAAGTTTGTTTCTATAAGATAAAGGAGTGTCATACATTCTTTTAATTTACAAAAATGTGAAAAGCTTCCTATTTCCTTTTATGATTTCTCCAAGGAATAAAGCAACAATCCGCAACTCCTTCTAAGTACATAAGGTGTTACTCTCAGGTATATCTAATGAATTTAAGGAGCAAATACTGGAATTGTATCTGTTCTTAATGGCATATCTACTAAAATAAGTATTTTTTTCCCAGTCTTAAGTAACACTCTCACTCACTACACTAAATATAAAGCTAGTGCTTCCCAATGGTGGATCCAGAGGAGGGAAAATGAAGGTCACCACTGGTAACCTCCAGTCATCCAGTTCCCCTAGCAAATAAAAACAGAACTTTCAAATAAAAAGCAAATATACATCAAACACCATCACTATAATTCTTCAGAGATTCAAGACAATATCCTTAACATCATTATGTTGAAGGGATGTTCCTAATTTTTTTAATAATTGCAGGCCTGAAATGCACTTTACAACATAATGGAAGAATGAGGATGAAGTAATGATACAGCAATGTCTTTATTTCAGTTGCAATCTAGTTGAGAATACAGATTATGGTATATTAAAAAACAAAGTCAACACATCCATCAACATGGGAGACAAAATAAGGAGATTGTTTTGTGCAGCTGCTGGCTAATATTCAACTAGTACAAATTCAGAGAGGTCCTACAGTAAAGTTTTCTGTGAGTGTTTCTTCCTCCTCATAACTCAGTGAGGGCATGTCATCAGAAAAAATAACATTTTTGTTTGATAGATTCATTCAGCCTGGAAAGACATTGAAATGTTCAATCTACCCTCCATATGTCACTGCCAGGATCACATGCCATTGTCACTTTCATGTGTCACCTGTTTATGTGTGTATTTCTGTATGTATGGCCAAACTTCGTGAATGAAGATTTGGGCAGGGCTCTCCCCACGTGGGTGTGCCCTTCAAGCCTGCGCAGTGGATTTTTTAGGTGAGGCACAGCATGCACAGGACTGGCCCCAAGGTCCATCTGCCATGGCCGAGCAAGCTTGGACGGCCACAGTGAAGTCCTCGGGACTGTCACAGCACCCGGTACTAACCGGGGCTGACCCTGCTGAGCATCCGAGATCTGACAGGACTGGATGGCAAGGAGGCATTGAACTGCCAGGGGATGGTCCTCACTGAGACTCGAACTCAGGTCCTTGGGATTCAGAGTCCAGAGTGCTCTCCTTCACATCACGGGGCCACCCCCTGTCATCTGTTTAACTTCCACACAAACACCAAAGTGTTGTGCTGGCCAGAACATTTTGTTATATCAGACAAGTTATACTTATGTCACCTGATATAAAACAACATTTACATTAGGGTTGACTAAGGTTTCTTTCTGTGAATTTAAGGCTCTACTGCATGACAGTGTCTGAACCATCACAATCTGCTTTAGGAACCATCTTACATTGCTCAAACTCAGACAACTCAAGTAGCTACTGATGATAGAAAATACGGTTTCATTTTTCACCTTAAAGAGGGATGCAATTACTTGGTGAGATATAAGTACCATTTCTCTCACTTTCTTCCTCTAAATCATTAAATTATTCATACTCAGGCAAGTAGTTCAAATGAGAGAGCTTAGCCTTTACACAGACCAGTGAAGAAACTACATTGCCACCTGAGATAAGGATGTGACAGTTGTGTTCCATTTCTCAGGTAAGTAGCAACCACTTGGCTACAGTTCTAGTTTACCCTACTTCCTATTTATAGATAGATCACCAACAAGTCAGTTTAATAATCTAAATTAATCCAGGTTTTCAATGCAGAGAATAGGAGTGTGTCTTGGTTTGAGCTGGCAAACCGCCAACCCTCCAAGTACAGGCTCAGAGCCTCCCCCTCCCAACACCCAGGAAAGGGAGGAAAAGAGAGGGGAAGAAAAAAAACTTCAAACTACATTTAGACTAAAACTACATGTATTTTTACAGGAAGGAAGAGACAATTAGAAGAAAGCACAAATATACACTCACACAAGTCACAAACAGCAAGGAACAATTTCTCACTTCTTAATACATACACAAATCTCACTATTTCAACCCCAAATTATCTTGAGAGACTCAGTCCCCAGAGAACCAGACCCAAGCAGAGAGAGGAGAACCCACAACGAACATTTTACTTCCCAAAACGACTGCTGGGCCAGTGCTGGGCCTGGTCCTCCCCATCTCTCCCAGGACTGCTCCATATGTGTGTCCTCTCAGCAAGACTGCTGTGGGGTGACTGACCCAGCCACTCCCCCACTGATTCTACTTCCTGGGAAAGAATGATGTCGTAATACAGTATAGAATACAATACTACTGGCCAGAAGAAGTCAGCTGGTCGTTCAACCCAGCTCAAATCAGCTGACAGCTTCAGGCCTGATCTAACCTCAAATTTGGGCTCACAAGGGTGAACCCACAACAGAGTGGAATATAAGTTTGGGGGGGGAGGGGAGGGGAGGGGAGGATGTTTAACTCAGAATCTTTTCTGGGGGATTCCTAACTGCCCTAAATCTGACTTTTATTCTAAAAACTGGGACTTTAATGTTTACTAGTGGCTCTGTTCTGGAAACTACTTTTCCCCTACCTCAACGCTGAAATGCTAAACACTGTGGTGAAGTATTATAATAAACCAAGAGCAACAAGTGGTTTTGTTCTCATTGCATTTGAAATGTGTTAAGTCTGACAACTCCACTAATTAGGGATGGGGCTATTAAATGAACCACTAAAACACATACTGTCATGGTAAATTCAAAAATACTGAACTCATAAATTAAAATCATCTTTTTTAGATATTGTTTTCATCACAGGCTGCTTTATGTTGCAGCTTCCTCTGAGGTGGTTAATAGTACCTGGACAGTAACAGTTGTGCTGTTCTTCAAATTGAACCTGCTGACCGCATGCAGGTACGTTGTATGTTTGCAGACAAATTACCAATCCTTTTTAGGAATTGCCATACATTTCACCACTATACAAGCTTTGTTTTGCAGAGACTAATATGTAAAATTACTATGCAAATGACAGACTTTTCCCATGACTTTCTGTATAGATATCAATAGGGATAGAGAATATCTTTGGCAAAGCAGACTGGACTTTTGTTTTCCATACTGCAGTGCCTGGGCTGGAATCTGTAATTACACAATGACCTTAACCCAATTCCTCTCCCATTAAGATGAGCAGCTTAAATTTGAAATTATTTGATTTTCCCATAGCAATCAGGCAGTCACGCCGGTTGTACCCACTCCTTTTTAGGTTGTGCAATTAAATCACCCTCTATTATACAATACAGTAATTCCACTACACAAAGTGTAAATAGGCAGGTATGGTACATAGCACAAGTTCAGCCCTTGCAGGCCCACCTACAAAACAATTTGTCTTTAAGGATAAAGATAAAAAAGCAAGTGCTGCTACCTAAAGTACTGTATTCAAGACAAAGAAATAGTAATACAATTATTATAATAAAAATATGCTGCTTGAATCACCTGGTATTTAGGAGACTAAGCAAGTAAGAAAAGCCAGTAACAGTAAAACAATCTGTAAAATGTCTTGTGATGGCTGAATTTCTTATAATGATCTCTTGTTGTTTGTTTGGTTTTTTGTTTTTGTTTTTTTATTTGTTTGTTTTTCTTTCCCTGAGAGAAATACCTGCCCTTGAAGTAAAAGTATCTTAGAAACTTTTATTAGAAACTTATCTGCCTTGTTTGGGTCTGTCTACATCAAAAAGCCCAGTCATCTAGGTCTAAATTACCACTTTTAAAAACTAAATACAACATCCATACATATCATATACACAGGTGAATGGGTGGATGGGGCAAATATGCTGGCTGTCTAGAATTCTTTTTAAAGCCTTAACATCCCATGGATCCAATCCTAGGGCAGAACCTTTTTATCCTTCATAATGCACAAACAAAATCCATCAGTACACACAATTTCCATCAGAGACAAGCAGCCTAATTTGTTCTTTATTTACAACATCACTTTTGAATAATGAAGGCCAGCAGGACTTTTTAATGTTTCGTATAAAGTTGACCTGAGGAGAACCCAAATATCTACTGGAAAAAAGTATTTGAAATTCTTAAACATACAAGCAGGTATTATCATGAGTTGTAAATGACATAGGCGGAACTTTTCAAATGGATTCCCTACTGAAACTTTTGAGTGACTTTCAATAGCCTTTCTACTGTTATCTGTGTACATGTTAATGTAGAAAGAGAAAAGGTTGAGGGATATGATCCTGCTCCACTACTCAGCCCTAGTGAGGCCACACCTGGAGTGCTGTGCCCAATTCTGGGCTCCCCAGTACAAGGGAGACATGGAACTCCTGGAGGGAGTCTAGCAAAATGCTACAAATATGATTAGGGGATCGGAGCACCTCACTTACACACAAACATCCATCAAAGGATTAAGAAAATCTCCACTTTACATTTGAAAAAGTGCAGACATTTCTATTTTGCTAGGTCTCTCTGTCTCTTTCCAAAAAGTTACTTCTTAAACAAGCCATAACACTGCTAAAAAAATGGATGGGAGGAAAGTTGGTTTTGCTAAAAAGCATTACAACAAGGTCCCTTGAACAATTACCAGACAGTAAAGGGATAATTCAGGACTTTGGAAACACATTGCCATACTTAATCTTTGAAATAAAATATTGACTTTTACTATGAGGGTTTGAAAATATTTCATGCCTCATTCGCTTTGAAAGTTATTCAGTCTCAGTGAAATATCAATGATGAAATCAACATAATGATTTTATGGCAAATTGCCAGAATAATTTTATTTAACTACTTTGCATCTGGTTATTTGTCCTTTTTTTGGTTGATAACTTTCATAATGACTAGCCAGCCAGCTCTGGAGCTGCAGGTGTGTCAGTGGCAATATACTCTGATAAAAACAATTTTCCTGCTTTGCTGGTAAAAA
>VWZD01003900.1:22682-34794 GCA_013396695.1 Sakesphorus luctuosus | reverse complement strand
TCAGCAACAGGACAAGGGGGCATGGGCTCAAGCTCTGCCAGGGGAAACTTAAGTTGGATCTCAGAAAAAAGATCTTTCCGGAGAGGGTAATCAGACATTGGGGTGGGTTGCCCAGAGAGGTGGTGGATTCACCATCCCTGGAGGTTTTTACACTAAGATTGGCCATGGCACTGAGAGCCATGAACTAGTAAACAGACTGGAGTTAGATGAAGGGTTGGACTTGATGATCTCGGAGGTCTTTTCCAATCCTATCAATTCTACGATTCTATGATTCTATGATCAGCAACCCAACATAACAAGTTACGACAGCATGTACTTAAACACAACCTATAACTGAGGTGCAGCTGCAGGAGATGACTGACATCCTCCTTACCAAAATGTAAGATAAGGATGCCAATGGGATATATGTTATCCAGGAGCAAGGATGTGTGTGCTGCCAGTGCTGGTAAGCGTGCTTTTCCTTTCAGGAAGCACAGGAAGTGGGGGTCATGAATACCTGTGTTGAGGAGGATGATCTGGACCACACATAAAAAACCCTCACCTGGCTGGATTTGAAGGTCCCGAGCAAGCCTGCTCTTCCTTCAGATCAAGAGTTTCTATTCTCAGCAAGACACAGTAAGGGAATTCTCCTGTTTCCATGCTGATCTATGACCAAATTTGTGAATTTGGCCACTTTGACTATACATTTTGGCTCTGTGTCAGAGAGCTATGGTAAGGGAATTTAGAAGGGTGCCATAAGCTCTCAGACAAAAAATGGTCTGTTCTTTTTTGCTATCAATAGCAGCGTAATTTTTGCAGAGTGGTAAATTTACTAATCAAGTCCAAGTTAATCCATAAAGGCACTCTAATCAGCTCCAAGTTAAGCCATAAAGGCACTTCTGTGAGTTACTGGTATGTATTTCAAGGAGCTGTTTTAAAAACTTCACACTTTTGCTTAAGTGAGAAATACAGAAACTTAAACTACATAAGGGACAAGTCTGTAGTAAAATGGAAAGAAAAAGAAAATATAGAGCAATTACCCTGAACATGAAGAGAGAATTTTGCTCCAGGTCAACTGCTGGAAGTAATTGAGAAGGAAAAGTGATTATTCCTTTCCCCACTTCCCCATCTAATTTCACTCCTACAATGGCATTCCCCCCCCCCAAAAAAAAAAAAACAAAACAAAACAAAAAAACCCCAACCCAAAATAAAATAAAAGGACACTACTGGCACTAGATAAATTATTCAGAATTGCATTCCATAGTCTAGACTAAATACTCAGCTTGGTTAAATAAAGATGGTGGATTTTTTCAGAAACACTAGTTGACTTTAAGCATATTTATATAAGGGATATCAAGAAATTTAAAAATAATACTTTAATCTAAGTAAGAATCCAATTTCCCTAAACAGCCAATACCATTTAATAGAGTCCATGGTCAAATAATCTTCTACTGCCAATTAGCTAAAACATTACTATAATTAATATTTAATTCTATTGCTATCATGAAAATTATGCAGTTGCAAACACTAAGTTGTAGGGTTTTGCTTGAGTCATGATTGTTACAGTGAAACAATATTGCTCCTTCCTTTGAAAGATAAACCTTAGTTTAGAGCACAAAATAGAAGAATTCTGACTTAAATTAGACAACCTGAACAACCTAGAATATAGGAGACACCCTCCATGTTTGGGAAATATAGTCAGAAAAAAATTACCATTATTTTCTTCTATTCATTCTCTTGAGCTTTTAGAATTACTGCTCTTTTATTGATTACTTATGTACTCCCCTGTCTTAGTTTGAGGGAAAAACCAAAATATCTACCAAGAAAACAAAGGAGAGGATTCCTCCACAATAACCATATCACTCCTTATTAAGACAAAAAAAAAAGAACTTTAATTAGAAAATGGATGTAAGAAGGATAACTGTTCTTAACTACTATATATCTACATATATATGTAGATATTGATATAACTGTAAACAGACCAGAGTAAACTACTCCCCCAGCACCAAAAGTAAAAAAAACAAAAGAGAGCAATCCCCAAATGGTAGGTTCCTCCTGGAGCAGTTATATTTATGGACAGTGTCAGTGTCACACCTCGGCNGTGTCAGTGTCTCACCTCGGCTGGCTGTGAGGTGAATTCTGTCTTTTCCCATCGAGGCAGAGACAAGGGGTGAACACTCACACAGACTCTCTCTCTCTCTCCTTGTCCTTTGTTCCAAATGAAGAAGGAAAAGCTGGAAGTGGAGGAACAGTGATAATTCCCAGGAATCTCCATGCAGCCCAAATTGGTCCCCAGGAAGAAAAAAAAAAGGTCTGCAGTGTGTCCTGAAACAACTGTTCCTCTAATCTCTTCTCTCTCTCTCTGAAGCTCAGGGTGCCCAGAGATGGAGGCAGAAAAGCAAAGAGCAGAGCCAGAAAAAAAAGAGCTCTCATCAGCAAGCAGTGGCTCTTTTTCTCCAGCTGCCCAAAGAAAACCCCCCAAAATGTCAAGCCAGCACACAGGGAAAAAAAAATTAAAACCTCTCCCCACCCCCAGGTGTCAGGGTTCTGTTTTCTCACTTCTATCCCATCATTCAGCTGGAATCTGAAAGTCATCAGTCATCTTTTTGTCCTCAGTCCTGGCACTCCAAGCCCAAACCTCATGTGTAGGTACGGTGAGAAAAATTCTCTGAGGGTGTCCTCACAATACCACCTTCCTGTGTTTGAACCTTTAACATCCCCTCTCCAAATTTTTCAGGTAAAACTGAAAATAAGGAGCTTGCACTTTAATGTCTAGGAATATGCTTTTCAGCACAAAAGAAAGATCTAAGTGAATGGTTTTCTTTGATATCTGTCTCTCATGGTATATTGTCACATCTATCAATGTGAAAAATAAATACAAATCTGCATGTTAATAATAAAAAAAGAAGGCTTCTAGTACAGAATAAAAGGAAAGATGATATTTTTACCTACTATTTGGGAGAAAATATGCATTTCAGTCACTTTCAGTTAAAGACATGAACAGCAAAGTTATAAAAAATGTGACTTATTTTTTTTTTCTTTTGGCCATAATTATTTTTAACATAGTATTCCATGCTAAAATCACCATTCTCCACCATCCATTGAAATTTTGAGCTATAGAACACCATTCTTAGTTGAGATTATGAAGTCTAACCTGAAAAGCATTTGGGAATAACATACACACAATTCAAAATCACATAAGCTTTTCAGAAACATATATTTTCATAATATAGAAGCTTTTTATTTTGGAATTTCAATGCTTTTCAAGCTTGTTTAATGAAGATGTGCAACTTTTTATTTAAATGCTTTCTTGAATTTTATAATTAGAAGCAATTCTGAACTGGCAAATGAACTGATTGAGTACCATAAAATATGTAATTTTGATTATATGAAAGATTTGGTCACTACTTTGGAAATGTATGGAAAAAATTGAATAGAAAAAAATGTGTCAAAATTAGAAGTTCAATTTTTATGGATAGGCATCCTGAAAACAAAAAGCCAGCCCAAAATTCCACCATGGCCTTGGTGGGTGTTACTTGGAAAGCTGTTATACTATGAATACAAATGCAAGAAAATAATTGATTACAGTGGTGGTATCGTCTGAAACAGAAAAAAAAAGGAGCTTTACTTTCATTAATGATAATGTAACATACAGCAGTTTCCCTTGTGAAGAGGGAGAAAGAGGGAGTTGGTAAATTAACTGTTAGTAACTCTTAATGACCTACCTTGATCGATTATACTAATAGAGCTAATTTGTTCCAAACCTATCCTCAGACCAACATAAAATTCTCTGGAGCAGATATGATTTTTTTCCTGTATTGGAAAGAGTTTATTTAATACAAGAGTTCAAAACAGATGGAATTGCAATTCAGCACTCCCGCTCAGTACAGTACAGAACCACATGGCACTGTGGTAGAAATCAACCTGGAAAACAGACTGAAATACATGGAAAGATCTCAGTGAATTGGCTTAGGCACAGTCACCAAACAAGCTAGTAGGTGATGTGAGAAACAGACCCAGGCACAAAGGTATGTGTAAGGAAGTTTACCTCCATTTTCTTTTCCCCTCTCCAAGAGTTTATGTTGAGGTTTTGGACCATCTATTAAAACAGATGCTAGTAAAGTATATAACTAATTCCAACTAGTTAAAAGAAACATAGATTCATACATAGGGTTAGATAAATGAACCTATTCACATGAAAATCCTGAAGTTTTACTGTTAAAAGATGATCATTTTATATTTATATATTTTTATGAAAGTCAAATGACAACAGTATTTAAGAACAAATTAATTGAAGATATCAAGCATTTTTGGTTTGATATCTTTAATGTCAGACTATTAAGAGAACCTGAGATTCAAAATAGGAACCTGAATTGACCAGTCACAGCCAGGCAGAAACCAATCAGCCTCAACATTAGTCTCTTCAAATAACTTCCAGCATGACTTTAATCAGATAATGTAACATGAGGCATCAATTACTTCATATGACATACAAGATACACAGGAAAAAACAGAAAACAAAATCACTGAGTGTCACCTCCTCCTTCTCCAACAAGACTCTTGAAACTTTCTGTGTATTTTTTGATTCCTGAAATTCTCACACTTTCCTGAATAGTGAGCTATAACAGGACAGGGACAAAGCAATGCCAGTGATCTCATTAAATCCTCCTTTACCAAAGTCATGACAGAGCAGCACAATATCTAAATCACTTTAATTTTCCCTACTGAGATTCTGATAATAGAAAACTATGCTCATCTGCAAATTTCCCTTATAGATAAAGACACACTGTAATTGACCGTGTGACCTCTGAAAAATTATGCTATTTCCATCTCTTACTTGTGACTCTCCCAAGTATCTATTATTCTACACAGCTGAGTCAGCATAAAATGTGTGAAACTATATTTTAAAACCGTAAAAACTTTAAGCCTTTCCTATGTGATCTATAACATATTTTTAAAATGAGAATGTATTCCTGTAAGGACATAGATGTAAATCTTTGGATGTACACATACAAAAGTACATACACACTCCCATACAATATCTCAAACTACTTTACTGGGAAAATGGATTTGTTCCAGTAAGAACATTTGCACTTGAGATGTTCCAATCACTGGAAAACTTGAAGTATTTGAAGTTACTTCAGGAATTGATCTGAAGGAAACAGAAACATAGGTCTCTTGTTCTCAGACAACAGCAAACACTCAGGTTCATTATCCCTTTACCCCTGATACCCAAAGCAAGTTGTGCAACTGTTGGCCTGTGCTGCTCTGAAAAGCTGTTAGAAAGGGAAAGAGGAAGAGTATAAAGAACTTTTATCTTAAAAAGAAAACCAAACAAAAATCTTGAGGAAATACTCTATCTAAATAAAGAATAGAATAATTATTTTAGTGAGTCTGTGTGGATTCAGAAATCTCTGCTTCCCTTTGTCCCTGGTGTAATTCTCATTCACTGATGACTTGTAGCCTCATAGGAGTGGGGGAACAAAATCTTTTTGACAGGAAGTTTCACAACTTGACTAGAGGTTACTACTGCTCATCAGCAGAATTCTTAGATCAGGAACTGTTAATGCAAAACTGCTATGTGCTGGGCAGGTAATTTCCTGAGATTGAAGTGGTTTTGTGGGGCAATGGGCAACTTTATGCTGAAAAAAGCAAATTACTAATATAGTAACTATTTATGCAATAAGATTGGAATCACTCACAGAGAACAGGCCCACCTACCAATCTTGGATAGTGTCTTGCATTTAGCTTGCTGAGTAATAATAATATCTATTGAGGTTTTCAATAGGAAATCAAATAAAGGCATTTGATACTTTACTGGATCACAAAGAATCTTGAGTGAGCATATATATATCATATTATGCCTCTGGGAAAAAAAAAGTTACTTGCATCTTTTTACATTTGCCTAACCTTTAGGTCTGAATACATTTTTTAAACTGATTTAATTAAATGGGCTGAACAGAAAAGACAGAATTTAATCTCAATGAATCTGACATTCATAGAATTCATCACACTCATAAAAACACAGTTTTGTACAAGTACTGCTCTGTTCAACCATAACCAACCTACTTACTGTGTTATAAGAAAATAGGTGTACTTTCTTTAAATGTGCACAGAATACAGAGCAAAAATAATGAGGGGAAAAACTGTCCCACAACACACAAAAAGATGAAGAAGGAATTGAAAAAGCTGGTAGACCATAAGAATGATATACTTGAGCTACCAGCATTCAGTACAAACAAAAATCTTTCTAGTTTAACAATAACTGTGATCTCAATAATAGTGCAAGCATAACTTTACAATGGATACACCCTCAAACCTATTAAAACCACAACTATTGTAACTATCAGCTAAAAGAGCCTTAGAAGAGAGATAAATTAAAACTGGAAGCTATAAAAGTATTGAAAAAAATTAGGCTTGACTTTCATCCCTAATTTTGCTTGAAAACTCTGACATCTATTCTGGTAATAGGAAATACCTAATAAAGATATATGACTCATGGCTTCCTGTACATTTTAATATTTCCAAGAATTTAGGAACTAAAATCTTGTAAGTTCTTTAATAATATAATTCAAAATAATGCAAAAGGAAAGTATACTTTTAACATGTTTTCTTAGTAAAAAATTCTTAGTCTCTCTCCAAAGGAACACCTGGATGTGACTGCGGGATGTCTAACCACTGGCATTTTGTGGATATTTTGTGTGACCAACTGTTGAACATTTCCTTGTGAAGATCAAACCAGCACACACATTGAAGCTTAGGTAACCTGAAAAATTCTGAATTCAAGTCCTTGAATGCCTTAAGATTGCACAACATTTTTCATGCCACATGAGGGCTGCTTATGTGCGTCCCTCCAGATCAGAGCAGCACTGGACTTCTCTTTAGAAGTTTAAGCAATACTTTCCAAACCGAGATGATCACTTCCTTTCAAGGTTGCTCCCACTTTCTTTGAGGAGGGGAGAGGAGGCATTTTCACCTCCAGAATTCCCTTACATAAAGAAGAATTGACCACAATCCAGAAAAGATCACAGCCATCCACATTATGAAATCATTAAGCTGTTTCATCCCTGAATTTCAAAAGCTGTAATTAATGATTATTTATTATAGTGTGCAGAATAATATTTGCCAGAATTTCACATTGCAATGAATAAAGCCCTAAATGTCACAAGTTTAATGGTGTTTGCCTATGCAGCTCACTTTTCATCATGAGCTTGAAAGTGCTAAACAGTTTTCCAATGAATAGGAAGCCAGGAGAAAACAGCTGAGGAAGGATAAAATACCCTAAAAGGCAACAAACAAACCACAAGCCTTAGACATGATCAGAGCTGACTCAGAATGAGATTCAAGAGCTACTGAAACATGAGTTAATAAAAGCAACAGGACTAATGCACTTTGTGATGTACACAGGCTGAAATTGAGACCAGAGTGGGAGGAAGGGAATTAACTGAGCTCAAATGCAACACTCTTTTCTATCCCTTTGAGAAAAATTTAATTTGAAATATTAGAACAAAAGGAGAGATGAAGAGGGAGGAAAGCAGTAATGAAAAACAATTTTACCAAAAGAGTGACAAGTATGTCCCCTCTCGATAAGAATCAAGACTAACAAAAAAAAATAATTCTTTCTAGTTCAGTTCAGTGCCAAAATGGTGCATAAAGACAGCAATTGAATTATGAATAACATATGAATAAGATCAATAGCATGAAAGGGAATTTTTTTATCTTTTCAAAAAGCCCTCAAGAGACAGCACACAACCTTCTGTAATATTGCCCCTAACAGCAATGTGACTTGTGAACTCAGCAAATGTGTGCATCTTGAGCAGGCTTATGATACTTCTGGAAAAAGCAGTCAAAAAATGGAGAAAATGAAAGTAACTGCAGGGATCCATACAGGCAAGCAACCTGTACAGACAGCAAAGACACAAACAATGGAAAAGTAAGAAACATCATTCTTTAGTAAAGCACTACATTTCTTTTTAAACTTTCAATTAAAAAATAATCCTTATCTACTACCATGATTAAAATCGAGTCACATCAAATTAGTAATAAATCATATACTCCTAAAGCAAGAACAATTTTCAGTACCTTTTTCTTTGAGGAAGAAATACAGAAATTTAGTTCACTCTAGTCAGGTGAAATTGAGTTCTGAGATAATAACTAATTGGACTTCTGAATTGAAGCTAATAGGCAAAGGGAATCTTTAGGTAAAAACATGTAAACAGAGAGCACTCATCGACTAATCAAAGAATCCCAGAATCACATAGTGGTTAGAGTTGGAGATCATGTAGTCCAACTATCATGACAGGACAGATCTGAGACAGAGCTGCACAAACCACATGTAAGGCCAGAAAAAAGAAATATTCACACCACCTCTGGGGGTAGACACTCACTTCAGCTTTTGAATAGAATTGGAGAAGCCCATTTGCTGCTGTGGCAGCACTGGGCTGGACCAGAAATGGGGTATTAGACCATCTTCAGGACTCTCTTGTTATGTGGTCTTTAAGAAAGGATTTGATTCCCCTATGAATTTAATTCCCTGTTTAAGCTGCCTCAAGCACACAGACTAAACTCTTCCTGGGCCACTGTTTTATTCTCTATTATGACAGCGCCACATGAGCACAATCTTGGTTAAAAAGATACAAATCCAAATTAAAAATTTTGAGTGCAGGATACATTCTGGGCAGGGTAGAGAGAAAAACATGCAGCATCTAGTGGACAGTACATGGAGGAGGTGAGGGTCTTCCTGAATTTAGGCTTAGAGGGTTGTAAGACCAAAGAAGACAAAGGATCCACAGAAAACTAAAAGACCCTTAGTAGTAACATCTTGACTTTGAGTGTTTAAGTGTATAGTCTCTAGGGAATTTAAAGTCGCATGCTTAACCTCCACTATGGGAAATGAAAATACAAACTAGCATATAACACTTAAAAAATTTAGTGTCTGCTTGAAGTGGTTTCCATAACATAAATCAACAATATTCTTTTCCTATTCCTTTTGTTTCCAGGTTCTTTTTATTCCTCGTAAAACAAATCATGAATTTGATTATTTAAGCAAATTACAACAGTAATTTTTATGCTGTTCCCTTCCATCTCCAGTGAAGCATACCATGTCCAAGATTAGCACGGCCTTATGTATAATAGAACATTACAAAAATTATGTATCTTTTTTCCCTTAGTAAGAATGCTGCCACCAATAGCAGCCTTGAATCTGCCAATTGTAATTACAAGTCTAGGATTTTATTGTCAAATACATTTCCCAGATAAATGATTCTTGCCTTTTCAGTGATTCTGACTGATGGGCTGAGTGTGGAGTTATCTTTTTTAAAAGCTGGAACATATGGGGCAATGCAAATTCTCTTGCCTTTTTACAGGCTCTACAAAGCCTTTTCACAAATGTATTTTTATTTTTAGTGCTTGTCTTTTATCTGTATGGCTTATTTTACATGAATCTGCACTGCTTTGCAGCAAATCAGATTCAAGTATATAATTTGTGAGCTACATATAAAGACACCAGTAGGAGCACTAATCTTTTCAGCACAAGAAGCTTCTACAATCCAGGCTTAATATGCTATTTATTTCATTTACCTTCTTAATGGCTGAAGAAAAAAAAATGAAAACGATGATTGCTTGTTTGTTAATGAAAGTGGTGCTGTGGTTAACCACCGGAAAAACTATTAAGCATCATAAAATTGCCCTTGGAATTTGACACTTTTAATATCTCATCTGATGTGCCATACCAGCACATGCAAGAAATAGAAAGATCAATAAAGGTTTCACCTAACTCCCAATTAGATAATTTCAAGGATTCATGGAAGAAAATTAAAGTTACCTTGAAAGGATAAAAATCTAAATATCAAAGCATATTGGATTATTGAATAGTGAAAGGCGACATGGATTCAGTTTTGCTCCCTTATGGTTCTAAGTTAGCTGCCTTATGAAAACGTGGTATTGCCTCCATTTTTGTCCACCTATCAGCAAACTTGCAGGACCTTGCTAGATTAACAATAATCTTCATAAAAATGGAAAAGGAAGATTTTTTAAAGGAGTTTTGATATTTTCCTTGGTCTTTATATTGGGACCCTTGCAGAAGACATTGTACTGAGTAGCTGGTGACCTTGAACAGTCCATGTCTGGACTGTCTCAACTGGGCCTTGTACTCTTGGCCAGAGCAGGCTGGATGCAACATGAGCAGCTGTCGCAGGGGAACCTGCTGGTGCACCCCATGCCATCTTGTGCTGCATTGGTGGGTGGGGGGCACAACAGAGGGAAAATTCCAGTCTGTCAGGCTGAACAGCTTCCTAATATAGTTTGTAACTATGAATATGCTTGGGAACAGAAAAGTCTATGCAGATCAAGGGATCCAGTTAAGTGTTTTGGACTGGGAAGCTGCTGTACCTCAAGGACTGAGTGAGCCACATCACAGCTGACCTGAAACCTGTGCTTGATGTTTTGCAGGTAGACAGACCTACAGCCTGTCTTTCTTCACAGACAAGAATTAGCTTCTTCCTTTCCAGATAAAGCCATAGAAAGGTGAAGAGTAAGTAGATAAATATGTTTTGCCCACAATTTGGGGTTTGTGCATGAAAATGGAGACAAATGGCATGACAGCACCAGGACTAAGATGTTGCCAAGCAAGAAAACCTTAGTTTTAAAATGTCTGTGAATGTAAAAGTAATCACAGGTTTTCAGGAGCTGGTAAAAATTTGAATATCCAAGTTCTGGACTTAAATAAAATGAAGGCATCTAAAACTCAGTTTAGAGACCCAACTCCTGCCACAGATTTAAACATAAACATATAGAAAGGAAATACCGGGCATGCTGAAAGTACTTCAGTAATTCATCATTAAATATCAAGGTATCCCTGTGTAGATTATAGATCCTGAGAAGCTCCTGTTCTCCCATCTTTTATGTGTTGGTCAGACTAAAAATAGAAAGCTTATAAAGTCTGCATGCAACTTTCCTATAAACAAACTGCAGCATCTATGATTATGCTCACTGATTTCTTTGAAGAAGCTGAGTTTCTAAAAACTGCAAAGCTAATTTATGATGAGAGATATTGCAATTTACAGAAGAAACATCAACATAAAATGGAATACAGGCGGATTTGTGGAGTTTGTAGAGTTTCTGAATTTTATATACTCTGCCAATCTACTGAATGGGTTTATATTCTCTTTAAGCACTTCATTTCATGGCTCACAACTTTTAGAGGGTATTGTAGAAAAAATATCAGTATTTATATCTGAGGAACGACATGAATAGTATGTAAGAGATGAAGATATAACTATAAAAATACTTTTGGCACTATCCACACTGTCATCCTGGCCTCTCAGTCTGGGTTTGGGAATTTTTTCTCCTCTGAGATACGATCACATTTATATAAGGTGCTCAAAAATAAGCAGACATCAAATCTTCACTTTGCATTGGTTGAGTAACATTCAAACCCCTGAAAAAGAACTAGTGATTCTGTTGTGAAGGAGGCTATAGAAGCAAAAAACAAATCTTGAAGTGATGGAAACATAATTTAGGAATCTTTGAATGTTGTTACAATTTTAAGTCCGGAAATCCTTGTAAACTAGCATTCATTTTTCTTATTTTCATAATATTTCATTACATACATCAGCTTTAGTCTGGTATAAGTATAGCTCTTACACAAAAGATAAAAATCTCTCTTATTGTTGGGATAAAATTTTCTTTTATTTACTTTAACAAATTAAGATAAAAGTTGGTTTCGAGACAGTTACATATCCTGCAAACATTTCAGCCTATATGCCTTTGCTCTAATGAATAGTTTTGGTACTGATCTTATTTTCAAAATCCACAAAAGGGTTTGGAAACAAAAACAATATCTGGATGAGCATAGAAAGAGAAGGACCAAACAGAAGGTTTAGTTCTTCCACAAAGTCCTTCCTAAGTACAACAGACATAAAAATAGATAGGAGTGGAAATAATAATGCAATATACAAGCTTCCTATCTCTGACTAGATTAGATTTTATATAATTTTTATTGATATAAACAAAATACAGCATTTATTGGTCTGGTTCCCAATGAGTTATAACAAAATATAAACCCCAAATTAGAACATAGGCTGTAGAGATATTAGGTACGCGTAGAACACAACATATACAATAATACAATATC
>VWZD01003900.1:1665-22657 GCA_013396695.1 Sakesphorus luctuosus | reverse complement strand
ACAATAATACAATATCTAAAAATACATAAATAACGTAAGGAGTTTAATGTTACTTTGATAAAATAGATTCACCAATAAGTACATTTCTTGTTTCCAACAAAACCAAATCTAAGTATGCAACGTTTTTTTCATTCTTTTCCATTCTTGTGTGTAAGCTTTCTTTTATAAAATGGGCCTAGCATTCATTTCTTGCCCAAATCAAAACAAGTGTACACTTGAGTTCTGCATGGCAGGAGAATGGCATGATATCTAGAAATGTAACTCAGCACAGTACCTTTTTTTAACAAGTCTTCATGAATTATTTTATCAATTGCACATATTGATTACAAAGTATCACTTCAGCATATTCATGACCATACTAGATATGATATGATTGTTATTGGTCTCAAATCACTCTGTTGGAATTGCAAAAGAAAATTTAATTACTTACTATAACATTTATTGTTACTAATCTGTCTTAACCTTACTCTTCATTACTAACAAAAAGTAATTGTAGCTTATGACTACATTAACAGAAGTGTACCACCTGTAAATTAATTTCTAAACATCAAGGTCAGTATAACCTTTCACATTTAGTTCCTGTGTTGTCAACAATACAATTTGTTTATGCCAAGCAAACTGCGTAAGTTTTCTCTGCTTACATTTCTGCACAGTTAAGATACTGGAATATAATCAGCTCTCCCTTATTCTGAGCTTCAATAGATCCTAATTCTTTAAAGTAGCCTTCTAAGGAGTACAAATGTTTCATCATTCATTTACATCAGTGCCAGAATTACAGGCTACAGTGCATTTCAAACAGGTAAGAGGGTCCTTCCTCAAAGACCTCACTGTAGATCAAATATAAAGATAAAAGAAAAACAACAGCAGTGAAGTTGATAAGGGATACAGCTCCATGCATTGCACCTGTCTTGGGGATTTAAAGAAAACTCACAATCTACAGTTGAGTAGCAATGAAAGATAAAAGATCAAATAAACAGAAGTTTTGTTAATAGTATTTTGATATTGTGACAGAACTCATGGTCATAAAGGCAGGAAAGTCACAGGCGGAGTATGTGAGCTCTTAAATAGATAGAGAGAATGACTCATCTGGGGGCAATGTGATGAAGTCCAGCTCAAAAGCACAAGAGGAATGAGGTAGTGCAACAGGAAGGGCTGAAGTAACAGAAGAGAAGTTGAAAACCTTCAAAAGTCTTTCAAAGATGCCATAGTCTCTTCTCAATTAAAATTGTCTTTAAGAGGTGTAAAGACTAACCTTGAAAAATCGTGTCAAAATGGAGATTATTTTTAATATATTATTATTAATCCTATTAATTACTTGCCTTAAAAAGTGAGAATAGTAATAATAAGACAACAGTGAAACTAGGACTTCACTGGACTGAAGAAAATAAAAGAAAGAAAACATGACTTAGAGAAAGCCAGTCCCATTAACTACTGAAGTCTGAAAAAATATTTTTCTAAATATTCAATGCTTTGTCGAACTGCATATCTCCATGCTTTCAGTTTTCAGACTCTGCTTTCACCCAAGAAGTTTTACAAAAGTCAGGGAGCAATATCAGTGTTTCTAAATGCAGAAACAACAAGAAAACTGTTTAAAGTGTTTTTGAAAAGAAGAAAGCTATGCGATCACTGCAAAGAGAAGAGACTTCTTCACCTACACACTTCAGAGACTTTCATTATGCTAATAGTTCCTTAATCACATGTTTGAATTCAGGCACCTTTCTGAAATGCCTTAACATTGGGCATGTAAAGTTACAAGAATGCCCTTTTCTTACCTTTTACATGTGAATGTAGGATTTCAACATTTCTGGGAGGAAAATTTTTCCAAGGCGAACCATTGGCTCAACTATTCTAAAGTGGTTAAAGAGGCTTTTTTTGCTGGTGATGGGGTTTTTTGTTGGTTTGGTTTGGTTGGTTGGTTTGTTGTTTTTTTTTTTTTTAATTTATTTTTAACAGCAGTTTACAGCATATGTCAATTTATGTATATTTAATTAACTCTTCTATACTGCCTTTATTTCTCAAGTACTGTCAAAATAAAATATCCAATTTCTTCTACAAAACCACAGAGAAAACTGAATTTTCCTCCACAGATTTCAGGACAAAAATTGAAAATGAAAGTTTATCAGAATAAAAGTATTATTCTGGAGCTAAGGAAAACACTTATTTACAAATAAAACCAAGGGGGGAAAAGACAAACCAGTTCAAATACTGCAATATCAAGATTAAAAAGTTTCAAAAAATCATATCACAACTATAAAAAAGATAAAAAGGATGATAAAAAGCAACAGACTTTTTTTCTTTTCTGTTAAGTACACTGTAGATATTAAACCAATAATTCATAATAAACTTAATAGCTAGACTCAGAAAAGTGGGAAAATAAAACAGCAGGAAATAGGAAATTACGCATGAAATAATATTATCTAACCCTCCCAGTGCATCTGGATTTTATACTTGTGTTGTACAGTATGCTGTAGAAGATACTTTAGGCCCTTAGGCAATTTGTACTGGACTAACTATGCCTTATCAACTTCCATAAGGATGCCAATTTTACCTTTTGTCTATTTATTTTTTTCCCACTACTTAGCAAGGAAATAGCATTAAAACTGAGTGTGGTGTTGCAAGAGCATTGCAAAATGCCTCTACAATCTTTTTGCTTATAAAACAACCAGGCTACCTGTCAGCTTCATTGTCACTGCTCCTGCTGTATATGTGAATTCAAGCACTATACCACACTTTCTCCAGGTGAACTTACCCTGCACCTCCTTCGCAGAATGAGGGCTCCATGCAGGGTTCAGGCTTGAATGATTGCTCAATTCTTAATTTCTTTTGTGGTGTGTTGACCTTGGCTGGCTGCCCAACCAATGCTGCCACTCACTCACTCTCTGTCCTCAATAGGACCAGGGGAAAATATGTTTCCTTCCACTACTTCTCTGATCTTTAATGTTCATAGGGATGCTCCCCATTCTTCATTTGTCTGTGAAATGCCAGTGCATTCAGGCATTGCAGACTTCTTGGTTATATTATTTAAACATCCAATCCTTCTTCTTAAATTTCGTCATCCATTTTAATCTTCCATTCTAACATCTCCCCTCTCACCACCACCATCATTCTCCCCCTGCTTCCTCTCCTCCTCAATCCTTGTGCTTTCTACTTAATTCTTCACATTTAAAAGATACATCAAAAAGTGCAAAAGGCTTACATAAAGGGATGCTGTCAAATATGTATGTACATCTAGGAATAGAGTTTGGTGATGGTTGCAAAAACATGTCATTCAGGTGCAGCCTCATTTCTTACATAAAAATAAATGAACAATTTAAGCAATATTTGCTCATTTAGTCCTTTCTGTGTTCAAGGCTCTCCTTTTCAAAGAAACCTTCAACATTTCGTGTCTATTATTGAAAATTACTTTATAAAAATTTGGTTCATGTTTGGACATCACAGGTTTACTTCCTCAGATGGTGGGCATAAGTGTTTTGACAGCACTTGAAAACTCTTTGCAATTCCTTTCTCCTGAAAAAAAAATCAGCTTTATAAATGCCAGTCCACATAGGAAATATTGGAAGATGACCATTATTCTAGTCTTTCAGTTTAAGTATATTTTTTTAACAAATCCAAGTATGTTCCAAGTTAGTGTTAGCTTTGATTTTGTCCTGTAAGCAGGACATGACGCCATATAAAGCCATGGATGAGCTAATGAATTCCAAAAACCACAGTATCCATATAGTATTGAATAATCCTGAATTTGTAAGTTACAGAGAAGTTCCCAGCACATCAGAATTAGAGACTCCAAACTACAAGAATTCTATGGCACACTCATGTGCATGTTGAAAATCTAGGCTGGCAAATTTGCCTGTTGAATTTCCCAATAGCATGTGTCCAGTTCAAAACACTTAAAACTTGAACTGATGCCTTCCCACTTTGAGAAAGGTCTCTACAAACCTCTGTTCACCTATAAACCCCTGATTATTTCTCTACCGAAGAAATTTCCGAAAGCTTAGGAGAAATTCTACAAAAAAAAACCCCAACAAACAAACAAACAAAAACCAAACATATTCCTACCTGTTCAGTGTCTCAGCATTTGGATTACACAAACTAATTTCTCTGCTTTTACTTTTGGACACAAGGATGTCCAAAAGGGCATATGGAACTAGCAAATATCCACCAAGTTTTCCCTGATGAGCATCTGTTTTCTTATTTAAAAAATTTATATTATACTTTTTAAAGAGGGTAAATAAATATCAACAGCTACAAAACAGACACAAAGAGAACAAATTTCCAAAGTAGCTTCCATTAATAAGCATAACTGCAGACAGAGCAAGAGGTTTGACAAGCAGAATATTGTTACAAAGTCTACCCTCTGTAAAACGTTTGATCAGATCTTGTGTCTCCCTGTATCTTTTCAAGTCCCCTGCTATTGAATGGGCACTCTCAAAGCATCTTTTCAGGCAATATTGTAGCTAACACAATATTACAGATAATCTTTTCTGTATATACTTTTTAAGCCGCTCTCTCCTGCAGTAAATTTGGGCACGGGTATACTCAGGGTTATTTCCCCTTTAGAATCTCAAAGACCAAAGAAGTAGCTACAAAATTTACCCAATACTGTAATAAAGTTCTTAGTAATCTCCATTTTATCATTTGGAAATCAAAATTAATAGGAAGTATCAGTTACCTAACTATTGCCTGAAGTCTTATGTTGATGGATAAATGGCTCAAGCATTTATCTGTTTACATATGCTATGTGATACGAAAAAAGAAATTAGATGGTATCTAAAACTATGACAGAAAATGGTTTAATTTTTAAAGGATAAACCCCCAAATCATCAGTTTCTTCAACAGATAACCTGGAAATGAGCAGAGCACTGAACTGTTTCTTATTGTCAAAATATAAAGCAGTTGGTTTAAGCTAATCCAACTTCAATGTGACAAAAGTGTGCTTGAGGAAGAAAAAAATATTTTGCCACTCAAACTGATGAAAAGTACCTCAACCATGCTGCTAGCAACCTATGCTATGATCTCTTCAAATTATTATGGTCTGTTCTTCCATGAAGATGACCCTGTTTTTAAGATATCCTAAACTGTCTTTAGGGGTAGGACAGTAGGTGGTGTGAGGGGGATCCAGATCTGCCTAGCCACCATCTGAGGCACTAGTCAAACTGTCAAAATATTAAAAAGAAATTATATTTTTATGGATTTAGCCTTTCATATTTCCCTGAAAAAGGACTTCTCAGATACATGAGACAAAATGCTTATAAACATCAGAAAATAAATGTTTCCTCTAGTTCGTCAGAGATTGACAACTTCCACAGGACAACTGCACAGAGAACACTTTTTTATCAAGGAATATTTTGGATTATTTTATTGTTAACATCTTTAAAAGGGTGAGCAGTTGGAGCTGAAAACGTGAAGCAAAGTGGCAGTGGTGGGGAGTGTTGTGTTTAAAAAAACCTCAGCATTATTCCTAGGTTTTGAAAAAGCAAGACTGACTTTTTTTTCCTCTGGCATATTTGATATGCCAGGTAAAGCTTTTCTGAATGTTCAGTTTGCTTTAACCTATTCTCAGATTGAATAAATTTGTTATTTATCAGTTTTCAATTAATTACCAGACCATTCTGATTACCAGTATGAGTGTTTAGCTTTAAATAGTATGTAGATTTCCAAGAGAAAGCAACCTAAAGGGGAAAAAGCTGATTCTGTGCAATTAAAGTAACACTTTGCTTTGGACAGCTGAAAATATTAACATCATATTGCAAGCATATGCTGATGGATCAGAGGTCCATTGGCAAATAAGTTAAAGAAGACAGACAGCTTTGCAAAATAAACATGTTTTTTTCTGATAGGGGCATGATACTGTGACTGCCACTGTATCATAAACAAGTTGGAAGCTGAAGAGAGGAGAGGAAGAAAAAATAAGATGAAATCAAGCTAGGACAATTGTTTCAGCAGAAGCAACTCCAGATGAAAATTATAGGAAAACATAAAGTTAACCTGTCAATCCATTACCTCTAATGTCAGCATTTGATAAATAAGGAAAAACGTTGTTTACAGAAACAGCACCAAAGAACAGATTTCGGAACCTTCCTGCTACCAGCATGGAGATCTTCACCAGAGATATTGCAACATGAGGCAAAATGCTGAATCCCTGACTTGAAGTTAGCTTACTATATAGTCCAGTATCTTTAGTTAATGGTTAAAAACATTACCTCTTCCCGTTAAACTATAACTTGAAAAAAAAATCTTATTGTAGAAAGTATATGCATAATCTCTCTCAACCAGTCATTTTCATTTTGAATTCCTAAAGAGGTTGGACAATGAAAATTAGTATGTGGACTTTGCCAAAGAAAGAAAGCTACTTTTCTATCTTGTTCTCACACTGCCATACTGCTGCATCTGACATCACAGCAAAACAAAAAAATTATAGGGGACAAAAGAAATACATATATAAATATAATGCAAATAGCATGCCCAAGTTTTGAAAAAGTTAAGTTTAGTCTATAGTAGCACTCAAAACTTCGAATCCATTTCTAACAAAACAGTTCCACTTGTCTATTTCTTGCATGTTCCAAAACCATTAGGTGCCTTTTATTAAAAAAGAAAAAAAAAATGAAGACATTCAGCAGTTGGTCAGTTCAGTAGAGCAGTAACAGGATTTAAAATATCCTATCTCAACAACTTGTACTTTGCTCTCTCCCTCCTCCCTTTTTAACCAAACATTTGTGAAATATCAGTATATGAAAATCCTCCAATGTCTGCTTATTAGTCACGGTTAATCTCTACATCTAGGTAGAATTATTACCTTTGCTTAACTTGTGTTATTCACTCACTGTATTTTGCCCTTTTGAGTTAAGAAATGCAGGTATGCAGTTTTAAGAGTAGTTTTCCTCAAGCAATCTTTATACAAATAGCAACTCTACATTATAGAGTCACGGTTCTTAGCCATTTTGCCCAACTTCCTCCTAGGCTAAACCTAGGTAAAATTAATGAATTCTGCCATGTTCAAATTAGTTCTTTAAGTTAAAGACTTGGGGGAAAAGCTAATGTTAAGGGCAACACACATTTCACTTTGTTATACGCAGAATAGGCAGCTTTCCTATTGCTGTCTCTGGCGCTTTGGGCAAGATTCACCACATTCCACATTAAACAAAACAATGAATTGCAGTTCAAGTCCTTGTGGTTTCCTGATGCTAATTAGAGTTTTAAACAACCTTTTAGAAGCATAAATGGATCAAATTTATAACAAAGCATCCTGAAGGCACAAATAGATTTCATTCCTTTCCTGCTGGTAATCTCTCTCTGTCCTACATATCCCATAGAATAACTCACTTCATTCTGTTGGCTACTTCACATCAAAGTTCTGACTGTTACTGGGGTGCCATTGGGCTAGTCACTTACAGCAGCAGTAATTTCCCTGCAGTTTTTGACTTATAAATCTTCATCTCCCAGCCACGCATTACTTCCTCCCACCCCTGTACTGCAGAAAATAGTAATTCAGCAGTGTCTAAACATAACTAAAAAATAAAAATTACAAATACCATACAAAACAATGCCATCATATTTTCCCCTGGGAAATATCACATCTTCTGTTAACTTTGTTATCTCTAATACTCTCTCACAGCATGAGTGCAGTTGGGATGATATGGCCTGGTTGATTGCTATCTTTCTCCAGCAATCAGTTGGAAAAATCATAGATTCATATAATGGTTTGGCTTGGAAACAACCTTTAAGATCCAATGACCCCACCATTGCCAAGGACACCTTCCATTAGGTCAGGTTGCTGAGAGTCCCAACCTGGCCTTGAACACTTTGAGGAATGGGACATCCACAGCTTGTCTGAGCAACTTGTTCCAATGACTCACTACATTCATGGTGAAGAGTTTTTTTCCTGATATCTAATTTAAATCTACCCTCTTTCAGTTTCAAGCCATCCTCCCTTGTGCTGTCACTATAAGTTCTTCCCAAAGCCTTCTCTCCTCCAGACCAAACAACCTCAAATTTCTCAGCCTTTCCTCATAGCAAAAGCACTTCAGCCCTCCGACCACCTTTGTAGATCTCCTCTGGACTTGCTCCAACAGGTCCAAGTCCTTCTTATGTTGGGTGTACCGGAGATCAACACAGTACTCCAGGTGGGGTCTCATAAGAGCAGAGAAGAATCACCTACTTCAATCTTTTGGCCATGCTTCTTTCAATGTAGCCCAGAGGATGCACCTGGCTTTCTGGGCTGAAAGTCCACAGTGCTGGCCCATGTTGAGCTACTTGTCAACCAAAGAATAACACATATAATTTCATCAGATACTAAAACAGGAAAATGTAAGACCTCACTATAATATTCGGTGTAAGGAAATAAAATATTTAGTCATCACTTAGTAATTTATTGGAAAATTATTTTCTGTGGGAAAGATACCCTTATACATTATCAAACACCCCTTACAGCCACTTAAGTTCTAAAAAGAAGTTCAAAATGCTGCAATATAACTCCTTTAGGCACACTCCAAGAGTACATCTAGTTTACCACTGACCCAGCTTGAAAGAAAAAAGAAGCTACATAGATTCCAATCACAGAATGATCTCCCTTTGTGGTTCTGTATTGATGCAGAAATTTAGTGATATAGATTTGAAATGTTTGCCTGCAACATTGAGCTCTAATTCTCCAAAAAGAAGACTTTTGGGGCTAATAAGAGAGTTTCTGGGTGTAACTATCTAAGAGCTTAAAATCAGAAAGGAAAGAAGCATAGATAACTAGGTTGCTTGAAAGCAAACACAAAAAAGTTCATAAGCTTTATGATACTCTTGTAAGACATTTCCAAATACCCATTGCCCTCCTTCATTTCCTCCCGCCCAAAAAATACGCAAAGGAAAGCCAAGTCCATGACTTATGCCTCCTTATGGAGGGAATGCAGGCACCATAAACTCAAAACCTGTATGAAACACTGGACCTCTACTATCTGAGCATTTGCTTTTCACTATATAGTCTACGAAAGGTACACAGAAAGGGTTGCAAGAAGCAGCACTCTCAGCACTTTAAGGAGTTGTGTTCCCTGCTGATGTAAGAGGACACATCAAATATGCCTTTGGGTGTGAAAATAGTCAAGAGTTTTGGTCTCCTCAGTTAGATAATATTCCCTCACTAGTTGTGAGCCTTAAGTCTTTTGGCCAAAATTACAATTCAAGTATTCCTCCACCTGTATAAGGTACAGATATACAGATGGTATAGATATACACAAAACAATTGTAAAGGAAAAAAAGATTTCTTTATTCAGCTATAAAACCTGTCATCCAATCTAAACAAAACCAGAGCTATACAGGTCTCATTAAATATTAGTTTCTGTGCAGTTTTAGGTTTTTAAAAAAAAAAAAAAAACGAAACATTTTCATAATAATTTGCTTAGATATATTGCTTGATGTTTTTACTTCTGTCCTATTTAAGATGAGGCATCAGTACTTTCTCTCCTATGTATTTGTATTCTCACATGAAATTAAAGCATACATGTGGCTCACTGCCTGCAGCTTGGGGAGATTGGACTCTATAACCAACCAGATCCCTGTAGTCCAATGTTCTGTCTTCTTGCCACTGAACATATCATTAGCTCAGTCGCAAGGAAAGTTTACAAATGAATATTGGTAAATTTGTTGCTCACTGGACATAACAAAACCCCTGAAGGCTAATATATATCAACAAGACAAGGATTTTTGACTTGAAATCCAAGAGTATCAACATTGTTTAACTTAATTCTTTTGAACATTTTATCTTGTATCTATCTATCTTGTAAAGGTTCCTAAAAGATAACGAGATGAGGGGTTGCTTCTTTTCAGGTGTCTTTTACTCTAAAATGGGTTTAACTCTGATATAACCTGAAGATAGATTACCATGTCAAGCTTTTATCATAAATAACTTTCAGAAATGACTATCAAGTGTTAGAAATCTGTGAAACTCATTTCCCATTCCCTTGCCCATTATAAACACTTCAAGCTTGGAAATTAACATAGTAACAAAATTTCACTATTCACAAACTGGGTTTCTTAAAAATTAAGGTTCCATAGTCTTGCTGCATGAATGTTATAAATACATGATATATTCCTCCACTCTTTTTTTTTTAACTAATTTTATTCAAAATATACATGTTTTCAGATCCACACCTTAATCTTCTGTACCAGCTCTCCAAAACCTCATAATATTAGTGTCTGGTAATACAAAATGTTTTACACAGGCACCAGGGACACCTGGCATAATGAGGCAATGATTTAAAATAAAGTCTGCCAAAATAGCTACAAAAGTTACAGAAAGTCTCAAAATAAGCATTCTCAGGAGAGCTGGAGAGCAGTGAGCTCTGTGAGTTGAAATTTAAACCTGACAGAGGTCAAAAATAAGGCAGTTTTGTTATGCCTGATTATCATAGGTCTTTTATTGCAGTCTACCATGTAAAACATGTCTGTCTTGGCTGTGATCAAGCATGCTATTGAATCCAGAAAGACAGAGCTCTAGAATGCTCTGTGATGTTTTGCTGTTACAAGAATCACATTTACAACTGCTCAAAATGTTCTAAATTCACCTCAGAAAAAGCACCATCTGGCTATTACTGGCTGCAAATTACCAGCTGTGAAATATTACTATATTAAGAAGGTCAGCCAAAACAACAGCTGACCTTTTGTGCAATAGAAATGCTGTGTATAAACCTCATAACATTTTGATCCATATTTCAACTTAGAAACAAAACTCATTCTAATTTTTTTTTCACAGAGAGTGTATTTTCTTCAATATTTTAAGGATAAAAAAAAATACTGATTTTTGAAAAGGTTTAATTCTGATGTTTTCTCATCACTGAAATGAATGAAGGATTTGTCTTTATTGCAGATTTGAAGATAGATACTATATTGTAATTTAGGGCATTTTCTGAACATTATTTTCTCTATATTATTTTTCTTTCTAGAGATCTTTTTTATTGATCCTTCAACAAGAGCTTTAAACGTTCTCATTTACCTTTTTCCTTTTTTTTTTCCTTTCTAAAATGGAGCTAATATTCATATGAGGTGAAAACTGTTTTCAAGGAAGAAAATGTTTTGACTGGATAATCTTGGTGATTTGAAGGGGGAGCTTGCGTTGTGCTTTGGTTGTTTTCTCTATTTCTTTGGAGGAAAACTGTTATAAATACTAATATGCTTTACTACAGCAGGAAGAACTGGTACACATGAAAGCTTGCTTTTTTTCAGATTATATTAGCCAGTCCAACTGAAGATAAAATCTTGCCCTTCAAACTTTGCCAAAATATATCCTAGGCCTTGATAAAGCAGGAATGTTAATGACACAAATGCAAGAAAGAACATGGTGCTGTGCAACAGCTTAACAGAATAGCAGACAGGGAAACTCCTGAATATCTGTCACAATGGAGAGGATATGTAACTGTAAACAGTTGTTTAGGATGCTTTGAAAAAACTTTTATCACACTTTTTATCAACTATGAGATTAATTCTTCCAAGTATTGCTCTTAGACAGAGTGTATTATGAAAAATAAATGAAAAAAACCCATGATGTTGAATTAATGAAGATGAAATTATGAAAAAAAATCCCATGCTATATAGTGCACATTTCCTTCTCTCTCCCATAAGTGTTAATCAAACCTGAAAATATCATACAATACATGCATGGCTTTTAGTTCAGGTGTGACAACCAGGTTCCACCACCTCATCAAAGATGTGAAGGAACACCATTGCAATGTTTGGACTTCAGCCACTGCACAAAGAAACTACCATCCTTGTTCAATTACTGCATACTATCTGAATGTAAGCAAAAACATAGTAAATAGAGGCACATCCTAGTAAGCAACTAGCCCAACTTCTGTCTCCAAAACAGACTTAACTATTTAGGAAGATGGTTCAGGTGTAGACACTTTCTGTCATCCCATCTATTCCCTTAAACCACCTCGATATTGCAAATCACTGTAGGAATAGCATAGAGCACATGGAGCCAAATGTTTCACGGAACTATAAATCCCAAATGTCTTTGCTGTGTTATAACTTCCAGTTTTGAGTTTGGCATAGTTTAGACTTGATTCAGTTCAGTCTCTCCTGAGTTGTTCCCTACATTAATCATCCAAGTTCATATGCTGCTTTCCCCACACGACTTTTATAAGGTTGTTTTAGATTTCCTTACCATTCAGGTAAGGAACCACACAAAGCTTATGTCAGAGGTAAATTTCTGTCATCTGCAAGCTTGGAAGTATCACTCTTCATTTCCTAGGACACTACTGAAGTTAAATAAAGTCAATGCCATCATGAACCCTATAGGGCTCCACTGCTGTCCCACCCCTTCTCCTTTACCCCCAAAATTGATTGTTAAACCCTACCTTTCCTCTCCTTTAACTGTCTTTCAGTAGAAGAAAAGCCTTCCCCTAAACCCATGGATCAGTGTTCAACATACTCTGACCAGGTTCTTTTAGATAGTCTATGTATTGAAGGTACAATATTTAATATAAAATTTACTTAACTGAAGATGTTTGATGTTACAAAGGATTTCAGATTCAGCAGAGTGATACAAAATATGTACAAAACACAATCCACCTGTCAGTTACACTTACCCAAATATAGGAATTGCAATATACAGTTCAATCCTGTTATCAATCCTGTCTCTGAAACATGCTGACTGTCACAGCTCTGGGCATCCTACAGAACCACAGAACCAGCTAGGCTGGAAAAGACCTTTGAGATCATTGAGTCAACCTCATCAACTAGACCATGGCATTAAGTGCCACATGCAGTGTCTTCTTAAATACCTCAGGGATGGTAACTCCACCACCTCCTTGGTACAACCCATTCCAATGTCCAATCACTCATTCTAGGAAGAACTTCTTCCTAATGTCCAGCTTAAACCTCCCCTCCCCTGGTGAAGCTTAAGACTATATCCTCTTGTCCTGTTGCTAGCTGCCTGGGAGAAAAGACCGATCCCCACCTCAATAGAAATTCCTTTCAGGTAGTTGTAGGGAGCTATAAGGTCTCCCCTGAGCCTCTTCTTCTACAGGCTAAACAACCTCAGCTCCTTCAGCCACTCCTCTTAGGACTTCTGCTTCAGACCTTTCATCAGCCTTGTTGTGTTTCTCTGGACATGTTCCAACACCTCAACATCCTTCCTAAACTGAGGGGCCCAGAACTGCACACAGTACTCGAGGTGCAGCCTCACCAGTGCCAAATACAGAGGAAAATTGCTTTCTTGGTCCCGCTGTCCATACTATTCCTGATACAGGCTATTGGCCTTCTTGGCCACCTGGGCACACTGCTGGCTTATGTCCAGTCTGCTGTCAATCAGAACCCCCAGGTCCCTTTCTGCCTGGCCACTGTCCAGCCACTCTGGCCCCAGCCTGTAGTGCTCCATGGCATTGTTGTGGCCAAGTGCAGGACCATGCGCTTGATTTTGTTGAAACTGATACAATTTGCCTCATCCCATCAATCCAGGTCCCACTGTAGAGCCCTCCTACCCTCTTGCAGATTGACACTCCTCTCCAACTTGATGTCATCTGCAAATTTGCTAATGGTAGACTTGATCCCCTCATCCAGATCATCAGAAAAGATATTAAACAGGACTGGGCCCAACACTGATCCCTGGGGACACCGCTAGTGGCCAGCTGCCAACTGGTTGTCTCATCATTTGCCATCATTCTCTAGGCCTGGCCATCCAGCCAGTTCTTAATCCAGCAGAGTGCACCTCTCCATGATGTGGGGCTGCCAGCTTTTCCAGGAGTATGCTATAGAAGACGGTGTCAAAGGACTTGCTGAAGTCCAGGTAGACTACATCCACAGCCTTCCCTTCATCTACCAGACAGGTCAACGGGTCATAAAAGGAGATCTTAGTCAGGTAGGACATTACCCTTTTAAATCCATGCTGGTTTAGCATGATCCCCCATCTTTCCTGTAGGTGTCATGCATTCACACTCAGGATGATCTGCTCCATAGCCTTGCCAGGCACTGAGGTCAGGCTGACAGGTCTTCAGTTTCCCAGATCCTCTTTCCAGCCCTTCTTATGGAGGCATGTCACATTGGCCAACTTCCAGTCACCTGCAACCTCCCCAGTGAGCCAGGACTGTTGATAAATAATGGAGCTTGGCAAGCTTTTCCGCCAGCTCCCTCACCACCCTAAGATGAATTCCATTTGGTCTCATAGAATTCTGAGCATCTAAGTGGCTCAGGAGGTCACAAACTACTTCCTTCTGGATTACAAGTGGGCTCTTTGGCTCCCTGAACCTGTTTAACAGCTCAGGAGGCCAGTTGTTCTGACAACAACCCATCTTATTGTTGAAAACTGAGGCAAAGAAGGTGTTCAGTACCTCAGTCTTTCCCTCATCTTTGGTAATTATATTCCCCCTACCATGTCCAATAAAGAATGGAGGTTTTCCTTGCCCATCTTTTTACCATTAATGTATTCATAAAAAACATTTTTCTTATCCTTTACAGAAGTGGTCATATTAAGTTCTAATTGAGTTTTTACCTTTCTAACTTTTTTTTCTGCATGACTAACAACATCCTGAAACACTTCCAGGGTTGTCTGCCCATTTTTACAAAGGTTAAACACCCTCTTTTTCTCCACTAAGTTACTGAAAAAGCTCCCTGTCCAGCCAGACCAGTTGTCTTCTCTGCAGCTCATCTTTCAGCACACAACCTGTTCCTACACCTTCAAGATTTCTTTCTTGAAGTGTCTTCATCCTTCCTGGATCCTTTTGTTTTTAAGGGCTGTTTCCCAGGGCACTCTCTGGACCAGACTCCTGAATAGACTGAAGTCTGCTCTCCAGAAATCCAGAGCAGAGGTTTTGTTGATACCTCTTCTTATTTCACTGATTATTGAAAACTCCATCATTTCATGGTCGCTTTACCCTAGATGGCCTCTGACCACCACATCTCCCATCAGCTGTTCTCTGTAAAATGCAGGTTTAGCAGGGCCCCACCTGTGGTAGGCTCGCTCACTAGCTGCAACAAGAAGCTCCAAGAATCTCCTAGACTGCCTCTTCTCTGCTGTGTTGAGTTCCAAGCAGACATCTGGTGGGTTAAAGTTTCCCACAAAAACAAAGTTTGGTGATCTTAAAACATCCACCAGTTGCTTATAAGGTAATTCATTCACTTCTTCATCCTGGTTGGGTGATCTATAACAGACTCCCATCAGAATGTTTGCCTTATTGTCCTTTCCCCAATTCATATGCATAGGCACTCAACCATATTGTCACTAACCTCAAGATCTATAGTCAAGAGACTCTCTAACATACAGAGCCATCCCTCCACCTCTCTAACTTAACCTGTCTCTTCTGAAGTTACTGAAAAGGAATACATGGGCTGAAAGAAGCTCAGCACTGTTGCTCTCTTCAAAATATTTTTGCTAATTTTTGTACTCCATGTTGGGCTGAGCTACAAATTATCTATCCTCATTCTGGTCTGACTAACTCAGGTAGACATTTACACCTGCAGTTAATCCACTTAACTGTTGCCCCTTTAAAATAAAACAAAACAAAACTGTTGTCCTTTTTGAGTGACGTCAAAAGTAATCTTTGAATCATAGTTTCAGCTTTAGGAGCATCTCCACTGATTATTCTTCTAACAGAGGTTATTCATTGAGTCACATTGCACCCCTAGGGTTGCAGTCGGTCACACCATGATAATTTACTTCCTTTATGCACATTATACCACATTCACAGAAGTGTTACAGTGATCATTAGTGAGTCAGGCCCTCCCTCTACAGAAACCATGCTGACTCCTAGACAGTATTTATCCATGATCTTGTATTTGTAATTACATTTTCTGCCACCTTATCAGAGGTACCACACCAGCTTCATTGTTCTGTAGCTGACAGAGACTGTAGCTCCAGAGTCCTGTTGCAGGTAGGATTGCAGCAGCAATGTTCCACTCCTCCCACACAGCTCCTATTTGTAATGTTGGGCTGCAGACGAAGGTCAGTAATTTCACATCTGAATTCCTTCAGGGTTCTCTAGTGAATACTATCCTTGCCTTACTGGATGCAAATTGTCTATCAGATGTAATATAATCCATATATTTACTTGAAATTGAGAGAGCATCTCTGCTCTATCTCTTAAAAAGGAGGGGGTCACTGGGAATCTCTCCAATAGCTACAGCAGTAAAGGCCAATGCTAAGAATTCACCTTATTTCTCTGCTGCTTCTCTGGCTCTTTTGTCACCAAGCAATAGCACCAACTACCCAGCTGGTTCCTCAGTTTGAATTACTTAAAGAACTACTTCTTAGGAGCTCAACATGTCACCTGCCATATTTTGTAGGCGTTCCTGTTCTTCTCACTTTCACTCCTGCCACATTTTTTTTTCTTTTTTCAATGTTAACCTTTCATGGTTTTTTTGTTTTTTGTTTGTTTGGTTGGTTTTTTTTCTGGTTTAACCTCAACATACTTGGTATTCTGTTAAAGGGGATTTTTAACTAACTGCCTCAAGACTGCTTGCATTTTATTGCACTGCTTCTCTTAAGGGGTGTTGTTTGATTTTGATATTTTTTTCTTGTTTTCATATACTTTCAGCACTTAAAATTGAATATGCATGCACGGGATTTGTTTTGCCTGTTGCCTCCTGCTACAATATTAAATCTAATTGTACTATAGTAACTACTACACAGCAGCTCAGAACAGTGTCAAGCAGCACTCAGTACAAACCCAAATGGCATATTTGCTTGTAGTTACAAGTAGTTTGTCCCAAAAGCAGCCAATTACTGCATTTAGAAATGGAATCTATCTGTATGCTGTAGCTTAAATTTCTCACTATTCTACCTGCCTTAGAATTGCAATTTGACTGGTTTTGTGTAACCCTGTGTTCATTACCTTTCCTAACTGGTATAAACAGTGTAATCAATACAATCTTACTAATAGAATCTGGCCACAAGGGTTCCACAGTACTTCTCTTTTCATTTGTAACTTGTCCTGTTACACTTCACACAATTTTACACACACAGTGCATTTCACCCTCCCCTCAGCGTAGACTAATTTGATTCATGTAAAGCTGGTAGCCTGGTAACACTATGTTCCATTAAATTTCCTGCTTTTGAAATGGCTGCTTGCAAGCACCAATTAATGTTATACACTGTAATTCTCTTATCTTACTTTTTCAGAATTTAGGTCGGTGTAAAAAAACTTCAAAGATTTTACACTCACTCTGTCACTTAATACTGTACATATAAATCAATTGGCATTATGGATGAATTAATTTACCTCCTTCATTTTTTTGTGCAGACTATTTAGCAGTGCATAGGCCATTCTTCAGTTCAGTGTAAACCAGGTGTTCTTCTGTGCCTCTATGCTTTCCTCCAATTTCTAAGTTTCAATATTGTTCTGTAACCTTTTTAATACAGGATCATTAGTCTGACTCATTATTAAAATGTAGCTCATCCTTCCTATATGGTTTCCTCTTGCACAGAAAACTTCCTCAGTTCCAAATGCAAGTAAGGCTCATCTTGACATAGGGTGCTTGTCTTTATACAAATATAATTTATAATTATCATTTGTATCTCATCCACACTTTGAGACTTCAAATCTCTGCTACCTGATATAAAAAGCATGGATGAACATATGGAGATCCTGGCCCCTCGTCTCTGTTAAGCAGCCAAGTTAAAATACTAAACACCTTTCCTACATCTTTGCAATTATTATGTTACTGGTACCAACACAGAAAATAATTACTGTTTGTTCACCAATGTTCCTGAATAGACATCTTGATGTGTTCCTTACTTTTGTGCCTAGTATAAAAATCTATCATTGTAGTGCTACTGGATGTCAAAAAATCCTATGTATCTATGTCTCATTTAATTTCCCCTTACTACCACATTGTGGCCACTCTCCTGTTTACCTTCAGCATAAGAGGACATTGACCTCAACTGCAGTTGAATCTCATTCAAAAGCCTCCCTGTCAGTAGAGTGTTCTCCATCTTGCAAACTTGGTCCTTTTCTGCAGCATGGGGATTGCAGTAATGGAGGTGAGGCTATCCTGCAGTTTTCCTGTTAGTCACATGAAAAAAACCTGTTTCCCTGATTTGCTCAATTCAGCAGATCCCAACTGAAGAACACATGCCTATTCACTTGGAACTGGTGGATCCTTGTGTTGACAAATACAAAATCTACTCCTTGGATTAATCATTATAATGCCACACTCTGCAACAAACTGGGTAAGTAAGCCCTGCTCCACTGGGGCTCTCCTGCCACATTCTGATTTTTTTTCAGAATTTTTCAAAAAAATCTTTGTGCACTAATACTTTTGACTTTTTTTTTCCTTGATAGGTTGATTATGGTTATCCTTTAAAATAAGTACCTATAGATGAGAGATATTCACAAGCATGAAAAGAAAACAAGGTTCAAGAAAGTCATCATCTATGTTTCTCCCTGGACTGTAACAAGGATAGATGTTCAAAAAGATGCACACTTTATTTTCTTCCTTACATCTTGCGAGATTAACTTTATGGACTTTAGCCAGCCTTAGCTGGGTATCCTGACAGAATAAGTTTCACATTAAAGACTTGAGCAGCAACCTGCATCCTCTTGAATATTTATGAGAAAACTGCTGACGAAGATAGCGATAGCATCCATATCTCATGATGTTCACATTGATTTTCTGTATTCAGAGATACTAGAGAAAAACAAATAATTCAACTTGAGCCCTGGTTATTAGCTCATATCAACTTAGATATACACATATGCATAGCAAGTTACTGAAGCAGGTCTAACTACACCAGTATTCAGATCACATGTAATGGGTCTCTAACACCTTTGTCCTGGGCTTGATCCAAAGCTTGAACATGTAAGTATCCCTACCTGCTGCTGTAGTGTGCAAATTATCAAGCAGCCATGAGTAGTACCTCAGCTGGAAATGGCAACTGACAACAGAGTAGTAATAAGAAACAGCTTGTTCAGTCATCCATTAGTTGTATCTGACTGGGTGAACACTTGTCTACTCCAGCAGCCATTTACTTACAATTCATTGAAAGCATCTGTAGCAGTGGTTTTTATGGAAAAGGAGTAGCTGCAAATTATAGCAGAGACTATTCAAGAAGCTACTGTTGCTCAGACGTTTATTACACTCAGAAATCCATTTCTGCCTCACAGTGAAATGTTTTACATGGCACACTATGCCCAATGAGACATCAAGCACATTAGGTGGGAAGGACTTCACTTCTTTAAGACTTTCCAAGGAATGAAATTTAATACAGCCCAGGCTTGCTGGCTTTGCAGTACAGTTAAGCAGTGGTTTACCCTTATTGACATGTACACAAAAAATTCAATAATTAGTACAAATCAGTCCCTGTAGCTTTTTTTCAAGAAAAAGGCAAACAGATTTTAACTTCTAGAACTCCACAGATTAAATTGTCCTGTTATTTCCAAAAGGTAGCTTTAAGCAGAATTATTTAGTAGTCTAGAATAAAGTTTATAAAGTGTGGGGTGATATGAAGTCTGTATCCTGATTCTACTATGCTCTGGTGAGACACCACCTGGAGTGGTGCATCCAACTCTGGGTTTCTCAGCACAGGAGGGACATTAACCTGTTGGAGTAAGTCCAGAGGAGGGCCACCAAGATGATTAGAGGGATGAAACACCTCTCCTACAAACACAGGTTGAGAGAATCACGTTTGTTCAGCCTGGAAAAGAGAAGGCTGTGACTTTTCCAGGTCCTGAAGGGAGTCTTTGAGAAAGATGGAGAAGGACATTTACAGGAGTATGTAGTGACAGGACAAGGGGGAATGGAATCAAACAGAAAGAGAGTAGGTTTAGATTACATATTAGGAAAAAATCTTTACTGTAAGGCCAGTGAGACACTGGAACAGATAGTCCAGGGAAGTTGTGGATATCCCATCCCTGGAAGTGTTCCAGACCAGGCTAGATGGGACTCTAAGCAACCTGTCTAGAGGAAGGTGCCCCTGCCCACAGCAGGGGTGTTGGAACTTTATGATCTTTACAGTCCCTTCCAACCCAAACCATTATGTGATTCTCCACAGAATTTTTGTGAAGTAGTTGGCTAAAATAGAAGTGAAGTGGGAAGAGAAAGGGGAATTAGGTAATATTTAAGATTTCTAAGTCAGTTCACGAGTTGGAAACAAATTTACTTTCTGCTCTGTGCTTCTATTCTCCATTTTATTTCATTGCCTCCATTACTTGAAAAAAAAATCCCACCAAAATTTTGAGAACAATGTCTTTGTAGAGGTATATTTAAACAAGAAAAAAAGTAGTGATCATTGTAGTTTTGTCACTACTTGCAAGAAAATAAGAAGCCTGGCTGTAGTGGAATCATTAGCCAATAGAGATCCTATAAATTTTAAATAGACAAATAGTACACTTGTATTCTTAAATATGCTGTCTTTTGTGGGTCTGTTTCATGATGTCTATCTGTCATGAGCAGGCATTGCTGGGACATAGGGAAGGATCTAATTTTTGAACAGCCTGAGGGCTCTACAATTTCTACCAAAAATAAATTTAACAACTGATTATGTACTCCCTGTTCTGTTTTGCTCTAACAGATCTAACTAGTCACCACGTATCTTGACAGAATAGATACTAAGTTTTGCTTTAATAACTAGATCCTATTGCAGAGACTCTTAGAAGGTAAATCAGGACTTGGCATAACTGTGGGACACTTAACTGCAGAATATCAGGAAAAACCTATATAGCACCTCCATTCAAAAGCCCTAGGAAAACACCTTTTAGCACTAAGAATTGAGCACTACAGCAATCTTAAACCAGCAGTCTTTTGCACAAAGTGACAAACGCATTCAAGCTTTCTGATCTTTTTTGCATGTTCCTGATTCTTTTCTCATTATCATCTCTCTATTTGCTACCCCTTCCCGTCACTTGTTCCTGATTGTAGATTATTAACAAAGCCAAGGAGGCAATGGACTGAAAAGCAGAAGCCCCCTCTCTTCTACTCTATCACAGTCCTAGTCCTTTCCCCATTTATTGTAGTTTGCTTTTCTGAGCACTGCTCACCTCAGAAAAATACCAAACAATTCACTTTCTTAATTTTCCTTGTT
>VWZD01003899.1:66649-94323 GCA_013396695.1 Sakesphorus luctuosus | reverse complement strand
GTTTTGGGGCAGGGGATGTTTTGGGCCCAAAGGGTGTTTTGGGGCTGGGGGGGATGTTTTGGGCCTGACAGTATTTCAGGGCTAGGGAAGATATTTAGAGGACAGGGAGGTGTTTTGGGATCGGGGGATGTTTTGAGATCAGGAGATGTTTTGGGGCTGGGGAGTGTTTTGGGTCCAAAGGATGTTTCAGGGCTGGGGGGGATGTTTCAGGACTGGTGGAATGTATTGGGGCAGGGGGTGTTTTGGGGCTGGGGAGGGTTGTGTTTTGGGGCCAGCTGAGGGTGTTTTGGGCCTGGGGGTGTCTGAGGCTGTTGGAGGGCATCGTCCTGTCCCTCCTGCAGTACCTGCAGATGAAGTGGCCGCTGTTGGACGTGCCGGCCGGGGCCACTCTGAAGGACAGTCGCTCACCCTCGCCTGCACACCTGGTAAGAGCAGCCCCTTCCTGCTGGGTGGGGGATTCCCAGTGCCCCCCATGATCCTGGAATTATGGAATCAAATGGCATGGGTTGGAAGGGTCCTTAAGGACCGTTCAGTCCCACCACTTTGCCATGGGCAGGGACACCTCCCACTATCCCAGTTTGCTCCCACTATCCCAGTTTGCTCCCACTATCCCAGTTTGCTCCAAGCCCTGTCTAGCCTNGGGGTTTAAGATTTGAGGGGGTTGTACTATTTTGGACAGAAATTTGGGGTCTGCAATTTGGGGCTTTGCACCCTTTGGGGCAGAGATTTGGGGGTTTGTGCCATTTGGGATTTGGGGTTTTGCACCATTATTGGGGACTGTAGGGGCATGTAGGGCTGAGATCATCCCTGTGCCCCTCCCAAACCTCTCTGCCCCAGCCCATGGTGTCCTCCATGGGTTGGGGTGTCTCCAGCCAGGTGTGCAGGCAAGGCCAGGGGATGTTTTGGGGCCAAGCTGTTTTCTCAGGGCTGGGGAATGTTTGGGGGCCAGGGGTTTTTTAGGGTTGGGGGAGAGTTTGCAGGCTGGGCAATCTTTTGAGGCCAGCATTTTTTAGGGAGGCTGTGAGAATATTTTGGGTCTGGGGGGGATGTTTTGGGGCTGATGGTATTTTGGGGCTAGGGAAGATATTTAGAGGGCAGGGGAGTGTTTTGGGATCAGGGAATGTTTTGGGGCTGGGGAGTGTTTTGGGATCAGGGGATGCTTTGGAGCTGGTAGTGCTTTGCAGTAGGGGATGCTTTGAGTTTGGGGGGTGTTTTGGGGATTGGGGATGTTTGGGGATCAGGAGATGTTTTGGGGCAGGGGATGTTTTGGGCCCAAAGGGTGTTTTGGGGCTGGGGGGGATGTTTTGGGCCTGACAGTATTTCAGGGCTAGGGAAGATATTTAGAGGACAGGGAGGTGTTTTGGGATCGGGGGATGTTTTGAGATCAGGAGATGTTTTGGGGCTGGGGAGTGTTTTGGGTCCAAAGGATGTTTCAGGGCTGGGGGGGATGTTTCAGGACTGGTGGAATNTCAAATGGCATGGGTTGGAAGGGTCCTTAAGGACCGTTCAGTCCCACCACTTTGCCATGGGCAGGGACACCTCCCACTATCCCAGTTTGCTCCCACTATCCCAGTTTGCTCCCACTATCCCAGTTTGCTCCAAGCCCTGTCTAGCCTGGCCTGGAACACTCCCAGGGCTGGGGCACCCCTTGGTGGTGCTGCCCTGGGGGCTGTTCCTGGTGGGCAGCCATGTCTGTCCCTCCCTGCCACGCGCTCTCCCTGCAGTCCAACAAGGTCCCGGTGGTGCAGCACAGCCATCACATGCACCCGCTGACGCCGCTCATCACCTACAGCAGCGAGCCCTTCCCGCCGGGGTCACCGCCCGGACACCTCTCCCCAGACATCGACCCTAAGACAGGTGAGCACAGGGTGGGGACACGCTCTGGGAGACAGTGATGGGGTGGGTGCTGTGCTGGGAATGGGGGGGTCTCTCTTAGATGGTCCCTCTGCCCCTGGTTTCAGCCTGGTCCCTGGAGGGGGCTGAGATGCAGGCAGGGGCTGGGGATGGGTCCTCACCTGGTGACAGGTTGGGCTGCAGTGTGAGGGTCCCCACAGGGCTGTGCTGGGGTGTCTCAGCAGCCTCTCCCCAGCTTGAGTGATGGGTGGGAGACAGGGTGCTCTGAGGAAAATGGGGTGCTTGGCAGCAGATGAGATGCTTCAAGGGAGACAGGGTGCTGGGAGGGAAATGGGTGCTGGGAGGGAGATGGGGTGCTGGGAGGGAAATGGGTGCTCAAAGGCAAAAGGGTGCTCAAAGGGAGGGTGCTGGGAGGGAAATGGGTGCTGGGAGGGAAATGGGGTGCTAGGAAGGAAAAGGGTGCTCAAAGGGAGGGTGCTGGGAGGGAAATGGGTGCTCAAAGGCAAAAGGGTGCTCAAAGGGAGGGTGCTTGGATGGAGATGGGGTGGTGGGAGGGAAATGGGTGCTCAGAGGGAGGGCACTGGAGGGCAGTGGGAGCCCCGAGGCTGCCCTGCCCCTTCTCTAACCCCCTGCTCTGTGCCCTCTCTCCTTCGCAGGGATCCCACGGCCGCCGCACCCCCCGGAGCTGCCCCCCTACTACCCGCTGTCCCCCGGCGCTGTGGGGCAGCTCCCCCACCCGCTGGGCTGGCTTGTGCCACAGTAAGGATGGACCGACCCCGGGGTGTGGGTCACTCCCACGCTGTGTCCCTGGGAATCCCAGGAGTCCCACATCTCCCTGAGACCCTCCTCCTCCTCTTCCCACTTGCCCCACTTTCCCTGCGAGCTCAGCAGGATGCTGCAGGCTCCCGTAGGGGGTGGGCAGGGAGGGGCTTGCCACCACTGGAAAATTTGGGAATCATCCAGATGGAGATCAGCTGGAGATCAGTCCAAGGATCCCCATGAACTGGGAAAGGATCTTTTTTCCACTCAAACTCGTGTTTTTGCAGGCAAGGACAGCCTGTATACTCCATCCCTCCTGGCGGCTTCCGGCACCCGTACCCTGCCCTCGCCATGAATGCCTCCATGTCCAGGTGGGTCTCAGAAGGGACAGGGACACTCCTGGAGCTGGCAGTGTGGTTTGGGACACTTCCCTGCAGGCAATGCACAGGCACAGACCAGTTCCAGAAAATTGGGATGGTCCCTTGGCTGAAGGTCCTCCCAGAGGATGCGGGTTGTCCCCACGCGTGGAGGAATGTGACATCTCGTGGGCTCAGGGCATTGCTTAGGTTGGGTCTCTGTCACCGTCTCAAAGCTGGAGTGGGATTTGGGGGTTTTCAGGTCGATTGGGGGTCTCCAGTGTGGATTTGGGGTTTCCAGCATGTCTTTGGGGCTTGCAGCATGGATTTGGGTTTGGAGAGTGGATTTGTGGTCTCCAGGGTTGATTTTGGGGTTTGAAGAGTGGACTTGTGGTTTCCATGGTTGATTTGGGGTTTGCAGAGTGGATTTGTGGTTTCCAGGTTTGATTTGGGGTTTGCAGCATGGCATCAGGATTTGCAGCATGGATTTGGGGTTCCAACATGGTTTTGGGGTTTCCAACTTAACTGGCTTGAGGCTGGTGGTCTCTCAACCCAGGAGGTTCTCAGTGGGGTCTGTGGGTGCCTGTGGGGAGGTGACCACCCCTCCTGTCCTCTCCTCCCACTGCAGTTTGATGTCCAGCCGCTTCTCCCCACACATGGTCCCACCTCCCACCCACGGGCTGCACCCCTCGGGCATCCCACACCCCACTATTGTGTCGCCCATCGTCAAGCAGGAGCCCACCCAGCCCAGCGCCAGCCCTGGAGGCAGCTCGTGAGTCGGGGCTGGGCCAGTCACGGGGCCAGGGGCTTGTCCTGGGGGTCCTGACCCCCCTCCTGCTCCTTCCAGGAAATCTGCTGTGGCAGTGAAGAAGGAGGAGGAGAAGAAGCCCCACATCAAGAAGCCACTCAACGCCTTCATGCTGTACATGAAGGAGATGAGGGCCAAGGTGGTGGCCGAGTGCACGCTGAAGGAGAGCGCTGCCATCAACCAGATCCTGGGCCGGAGGGTACAGCTCTGAACCCCCCATCAGGGACCCTCCAGACCCCCCAACTCCACTTCTCCCCATGGATCAGTCCGTGGATCTGGGGCTCTGCCAACCCAGGCAGTCCCAGGGAGGTGGTGGGGAGCTGGGTTGCATCGAGATGGGGTGGGATGGGGAGGGATGGAGCTCTGCAGCTCAGCACAGCAGGTCCTCAGGCTCAGCAGCGGGGATCTGGGGATTGCAGCCTGTCTTTGGGGTGTCCAGCATGGCTTTGAGGTCTCCAGAGTAGCTTTGAGGTTTCCAGCACAGTTCTGGGCTTCCTGGGATGCATTTGGGGTCTCTGGTGTGGATTTGAGGTTTCCAGCATGGCTCCGGGGTCTCCAGTGGGGGTTTGGGGATTTCCAGCATGGCTCTGGGATCTCCTTTGGGTTTGAGGGTTTCCAGCATGGCTCTGGGGTCTCCTTTGGGTTTGGGGGTTTCCAGCGTGGCTCTGGAGCCTCCAGCATAGTCTCTCCCTGCAGTGGCACTCTCTGTCGCGGGAGGAACAGGCCAAGTACTACGAGCTGGCGCGGAAGGAGCGGCAGCTGCACTCGCAGCTCTACCCGACCTGGTCGGCACGGGACAACTACGTACGTGTGTCCCCCAGGTGGCCCCTCCCTGGGGTCTGGCTGGCAGGAGGGGGTGGCCGTGCCCTGGGGTCGGTGTTTGGGGTGCTGGGGCGGTTGGTGACAATGCCAAGTCCCTGCGGATGCTCCGGGGCAGCACCAGCCCGGTGTCCCCCCCCCAGCATCCAAACACCACCCAGGGACCCCAACCCGTGTTTTGCAGGGCAAGAAGAAGAAGCGGAAGCGCGAGAAGCTGGCGCAGCAGCAGCAGAGCCATGACACCGACGGTGAGTGCCGTGTGCCCGCTCCGGTGGGTGCCATGCCCGCACCGCGCCCACTCACGCCATGCCTGTCCTTGCAGGCGCCCTGCTCGCCAAGAGCAAGAAGCCGTGTGTGCCGTACCTGCCGGCAGAGAAGTCGTGTGCCAGCCCGGCCTCGTCCCATGGCAGCATGCTGGACTCGCCCGCCACGCCGTCGGCCGCGCTGGCCTCGCCGGCCGCGCCTGCGCCCACCCACTCGGAGCTGGCACAGCCGCTCTCGCTCACCACCAAGCCTGAGGCCAGGGCTCAGCTCGCTGTGCACCCCACTGGCCTCTCCAGCAAAGCCTCCTCTTCTTCCTCCTCCTCCACTTCTTCCTCCTCCACTTCTTCCTCCTCCTCCTCCTCCTCCTCCAGCCTCAGCAGCCCGCCCTCGCTGCTCTCCAGACCCATCCCCTTGTCCTCGGTGCCCCCCACGGCTCTCCTCTCCTCGCCCCCCGGCTCCCTCCCGGCCACTTTGGCCATGCTGCAGACGCAGCCCCTTTCCCTGGTCACCAAACCTGCTGACTAAGGGAAAACCCTCGTCCCCCTCCCTGTCCCCCCACCTGTCCCCTCCCCGCTGTACATTGCAGAAGCCACAATCAAGATTCAAATGCAGCCAAAACCATTATTGGTCAATATTTGACCCTTTCTGAACTCTTTGGAAGCAGACTCTGGAGGAAGGGGCTTTCTGCACAGAGCTGCTGCCAGCAGTCGACCTAAAGACTGTTTTTATTAAAAAAATGGAAAAAAAGGAAAAAAAAATAATGAAAGAGACCCTCCACAAGCTGCCGATGATGGGAATCTCCGTGGGATGAGCCAATTGCCCGTTGCTGCCGTGGGGCACAGGATGACACCAGCATGGCACTGAGCACGGCGAGGGTTGTGCTGGAGCCAGCATTCCATCCTGGATCCAAGAGCAGGAACACCTCCAGCTGCTCCCAGATCCTCCCATCCTGTGGCTCCGCTCCCATCCGCAGCTCCCACCTTTGCTCCGTCCTGGCAAGGAGCCGGATCCTGTCCTGGGGATGCTGCTCCGTCGGTGCTGCTCCTGCCCACAGTCGTGCCAGGGTGGGCAGGGTCCGGGGCTGAGCCCTGGGAGGGTTGTGTTTTTATCACCTCAAAATCCTGTTATTTTTCACAAAAGGAAATAAAACTACAGCTGCAACTCGCTGCGTGAGCGTGGTCCGTGCGGGAAGTGCTCGCTCCTTGTGCATCTCCTCCTTCCTGGGACACATCTCGGGATGGGCCTCCAGTCCCACTCCAGGGGTCCAGCACCCCCCAAAAGCCTCTGTCCATGGGCACAGGGTGATTTTGGAGTGTCCAGTTTGGGGTGCTGGACAGCAGGATGTGGGGGATTGGGTGAACCAGTTTAGGGGCTGCTCGAGAAGCTGAGGAGTGGGAGTTACTGGTGTGTCCTGGGTGCTCCATGGCTGCTTCTTCCAAACCAGGGATGAAAGGATTGGCATGAAAAAGGACTGGCACAAAATCAACCCAATGGATTTTCAACTCACCTGGAGTCCTCGGTCAGTTCAATACTTGGGCCCATCAGGACTCCTCCCTCCTCCTGTAACAGGAAAAAAACCCTCAGTTTTCCCCCTGGAACTCACAATTTTGTTTCTATTTCAGATTGACTCCAAGCTGTGCCCATCCAGAGCTGATTGGTGGGATTCATAATCCTGTTCCATTCCCTGCCCAGTTCCCATCTCCCAGGACCTTCTCTACCTGCTGTGTTTTTGGGACCGTGGTGTCCCCCAGCTCCTGGCTGTGGTGCTGGTGACATCCTGACCGGTGGTGACGGGTGAGCCCATCCTGCAGCTGCTGGGTCTGGTGGGGCTTTGGCTCATTTAGGGGTCAATGACACTTTTTGCTCCTGTTGTGACATTTCCCTTTCCCTTTCCAGTGCTGAGAAGCCACCAGGGAAGTAATTTAAAGGAACTGGAGGGGCAGCAGGTGCCTGACTGCAGGTGGAGGAGAAAGGGACCATCTTGGCATCCTTAAGGAAGAAGCAACTGTGTTTTCTAGAGGAGCAAGACATTGGCATGTGTAACTCCAGCAGATGACACCTGGATTTGAGGATTTTCATATCAGACCCAGGCAGAACTACCAAAAACTCACACCTGAGCTGTGCCCCCAGCTGAGGGACCCTTGGCTGACCCCCAGGGACACATCTGGGGCCAACATCAGCTCCCAAAACCTTGTGAAAGCTCCCGATGCCTTCTGCAAACAGCAGTGGGACCTGCAGCAGGAGCATGGATTCCCCATCAGTGCAGCACCATCACCTGGACAGCTGAAATTCCCAGCTTGGAGCATCCCAGGACTCAGAATCGTTGCTCCCAGGGGTCCTGGCTAGCTGGGAGCTGTGGCAGTGAGTGCAGCTCCCACAGCCACTTGGGGCCACCACCAAATCCCCCAAGTGCCCAGAGCACCGTCACCATTGTCACACCCAAGGCAACCCCACATCTGAGAGGCATTTCCACTCCATGCCCTGAAATTATTTAGATTTCTTGCTTTCAAAGGGAAATAATGTGCAAATTGTGGGATGGAGCAGCGTTCCTGTGCAGGAGCCCCCAGGAGGAGCAGCCACGTGTCGTGTGGTTGTGGCAGAGGGGATTATGGTGTCACCCAAAACGTGCATGGCCATGGCCTGAAAAGAGCCAAAATGGAGCTTTTTTCAGAGAAAGTGTTCCAAGACAGGGGGTTTGGGTGAGGAAGGCCTGGCTGGCATGTGGCCTTGCTCTGCCCAGCACCAGGAGCGGGCTGTGGACAAACAACCCCTTGAGTTGGATTTCATGGGAAATTAAAGGCATGGAGAGACCTGTCACAAGAATTAAATCTGAACCGGAGCCAGACAGCTTCAAACAGATGTTGGGCTTCAGCAGGAGAATATTCCTTTGTTTTACTCAGTGTTTTCCCACATGGAGAAGGAACATCTGTTTCAGTGTGTTCGTGGTGCTCCAGAGCTGAGATGGGATGGGATTATTCCTGCCAGAGGAGAAGCAACTGGTCACCAAACCCTCTGACCTTGCTGCTCCTGGGGCAGAGGGGGAGACCAGTGACCTGCTGGATTCAGAGTGGTTATCCATGGAAAATGGATCCTTTTGGGTTTTATTTGTCCACTGGCATGTGCTTCTACAGGAAGTGTCTCTGCCCATGGCAGGGGATTGGAGCAAGTTGGTCTTAAAGGTCCCTTCCAACCTAAACCATTCCATGATTCCAGAAGAGGAAAACTGTGGGGGTTGTCTTTGTTGCAGGAAAAACCTGGATATGCAGCGTGTTTCCATTTGGGATGATGTGAGAAGGAGGTCTGGCAGTCCCACTGCTCTGTTTTGGACAAGTTTTTGGTGATGTTTCCCATGATTTAACTTGTTCTCAGAGCTGGGAGGTGAAACGGAGCCCAGGGTGGGAGGCTTAGGATGCTCCCCAGCAGTGTTGGCTCCCTGGAAGTTCCTAAAGGGGTTCCCAGAGAGCTGGAGAAGGACTTTTTTATGAGGGCCTGGAGGGCCAGGACAAGGGGGATAACCTGGTTATCCATTTTTCACAGGGCAGGGTTAGGTGGGATATTGGGAAGGAATTCTCCTTATGAAGGTGGTGAAGCCTTGGCACAGGTTTGGCAGGGAAGTTGTGGCTGCCCCATCCCTGGGAGTGTCCCAGGCCAGGCTGGATGGGGCTTGGAGCAACCTGGGCTGGTGGGAGGTGTCCCTGCCCATGGCAGGGGGTGGCCCCTCCCAATCCAAACCGTTCCCTGATTCCATGAGAAGGTTTCAAACCTTTCACAGCTGAACCCCCCAGCCCTTGTGGGGTTTATTGCCAGGAGCTCGTTAAGGGCTCCTTGGGGGCACTGCTGGCAGTGCTGGCTCTGGGGCAGGGCAGCATCTGGGGGCCAGCCTGGGGCTTTGCTGCCTGGGGTGTGGACGCGGGTCACTCCTGTCACCTCCACCCAGTGCTTAATTGCAGCCCCCTCCCCCCAGTGCTCCGGCTGGCCAGGCACTAATTGAAAAGCCTAATGAGGTCCCAGGGGTCTCCTGCAGAGATGGAGCTAATTAAGGGCTCCACCATGAGCCACGAGGTTTCCTCAAACCCCCTTTCTGGGGGCAGGGGGAGGGACACCAGATGTCCTGCTCTCCCTCTCCGCACCGGGACGGGGCTGGCACTCCGTGTGCTCCAGGCTCCTGCCAAAGCAGCTGGTGCAGAGGCAGTGGCTACACTTAATACATTTTAATTAGCATCATTAAATTCTTCCATTTGCTAATTGTTTCTCCTTTTGATCCTTTATCCTGCCCAGATTAGCCCTCGGGGGGAAGGGGCTGGATGGGGATGCAGACATGTTGGACGAGGTGAGGATTTTATTATCTTGTCACTAGACCTTGGGACAACACATTAAAACACCCCAATTAGTGTTAATTAAAGCCAAATTTGTGTGTCCAGCCTATTCCTTGTGGCTGTTCTCAGAAAGAGTCATCCCCAAAAATGACATCCCACAAGGATTTATGAGAAGGGGCAGCACCAGCCCAGGAACCCCCCAAACTGTGCTGAGTTGAGACGTGGGTTGTTCAGGTGATGATTCACTCAGGTGACCTTTGGAGTGTCCTGTGCAGGGCCAGGAGTTGGACCTGATGGTCATTGTGGGTCCCTTCCAGCCATGGGAATTCCATGATCCTGTGATGGCTTGGGCTGCAGGGCAGGGGACAGGAGGGGAGGGGAGGTCACTGCTCCTGTTTGTCCCTTTTTATCCCAAGAAAATGTTGGATCCTGGTGTGAGCCACCCAGCTCTGGGCTGATGTCACCCTCATCCACAGTATTGGGGGCAGAATTCCATTTCCAGAGGCTTTGTTGTAAATCCAGAGGAACTTGGCCTGTGCTCAGTCACTCTGGACTCAGGGGGTGAGTGAAAGCAGGGCATGAGAAACAGCCTCGATGCTCTGTTAAATCCCAAAAAAGCGTTGGGCCAACTGCTCTGGTCTCCTTGGAAAGGCTGGCATGGGCAGAGCTGAGCAGCAGGGATTGTTGGAATGTGTTGAATTGAACGGAGATTCCCCAGAGGCTGGGGGGAAAACAAAGAGAAGAAAATGAAGCACATCACCCACGGCNCACAAGAATTAAATCTGAACCGGAGCCAGACAGCTTCAAACAGATGTTGGGCTTCAGCAGGAGAATATTCCTTTGTTTTACTCAGTGTTTTCCCACATGGAGAAGGAACATCTGTTTCAGTGTGTTCGTGGTGCTCCAGAGCTGAGATGGGATGGGATTATTCCTGCCAGAGGAGAAGCAACTGGTCACCAAACCCTCTGACCTTGCTGCTCCTGGGGCAGAGGGGGAGACCAGTGACCTGCTGGATTCAGAGTGGTTATCCATGGAAAATGGATCCTTTTGGGTTTTATTTGTCCACTGGCATGTGCTTCTACAGGAAGTGTCTCTGCCCATGGCAGGGGATTGGAGCAAGTTGGTCTTAAAGGTCCCTTCCAACCTAAACCATTCCATGATTCCAGAAGAGGAAAACTGTGGGGGTTGTCTTTGTTGCAGGAAAAACCTGGATATGCAGCGTGTTTCCATTTGGGATGATGTGAGAAGGAGGTCTGGCAGTCCCACTGCTCTGTTTTGGACAAGTTTTTGGTGATGTTTCCCATGATTTAAGTTGTTCTCAGAGCTGGGAGGTGAAACGGAGCCCAGGGTGGGAGGCTTAGGATGCTCCCCAGCAGTGTTGGCTCCCTGGAAGTTCCTAAAGGGGTTCCCAGAGAGCTGGAGAAGGACTTTTTTATGAGGGCCTGGAGGGCCAGGACAAGGGGGATAACCTGGTTATCCATTCTTCGCAGGGCAGGGTTAGGTGGGATATTGGGAAGGAATTCTCCTTATGAAGGTGGTGAAGCCTTGGCACAGGTTTGGCAGGGAAGTTGTGGCTGCCCCATCCCTGGGAGTGTCCCAGGCCAGGCTGGATGGGGCTTGGAGCAACCTGGGCTGGTGGGAGGTGTCCCTGCCCATGGCAGGGGGTGGCCCCTCCCAATCCAAACCGTTCCCTGATTCCATGAGAAGGTTTCAAACCTTTCACAGCTGAACCCCCCAGCCCTTGTGGGGTTTATTGCCAGGAGCTCGTTAAGGGCTCCTTGGGGGCACTGCTGGCAGTGCTGGCTCTGGGGCAGGGCAGCATCTGGGGGCCAGCCTGGGGCTTTGCTGCCTGGGGTGTGGACGCGGGTCACTCCTGTCACCTCCACCCAGTGCTTAATTGCAGCCCCCTCCCCCCAGTGCTCCGGCTGGCCAGGCACTAATTGAAAAGCCTAATGAGGTCCCAGGGGTCTCCTGCAGAGATGGAGCTAATTAAGGGCTCCACCATGAGCCACGAGGTTTCCTCAAACCCCCTTTCTGGGGGCAGGGGGAGGGACACCAGATGTCCTGCTCTCCCTCTCCGCACCGGGACGGGGCTGGCACTCCGTGTGCTCCAGGCTCCTGCCAAAGCAGCTGGTGCAGAGGCAGTGGCTACACTTAATACATTTTAATTAGCATCATTAAATTCTTCCATTTGCTAATTGTTTCTCCTTTTGATCCTTTATCCTGCCCAGATTAGCCCTCGGGGGGAAGGGGCTGGATGGGGATGCAGACATGTTGGACGAGGTGAGGATTTTATTATCTTGTCACTAGACCTTGGGACAACACATTAAAACACCCCAATTAGTGTTAATTAAAGCCAAATTTGTGTGTCCAGCCTATTCCTTGTGGCTGTTCTCAGAAAGAGTCATCCCCAAAAATGACATCCCACAAGGATTTATGAGAAGGGGCAGCACCAGCCCAGGAACCCCCCAGACTGTGCTGAGTTGAGACGTGGGTTGTTCAGGTGATGATTCACTCAGGTGACCTTTGGAGTGTCCTGTGCAGGGCCAGGAGTTGGACCTGATGGTCATTGTGGGTCCCTTCCAGCCATGGGAATTCCATGATCCTGTGATGGCTTGGGCTGCAGGGCAGGGGACAGGAGGGGAGGGGAGGTCACTGCTCCTGTTTGTCCCTTTTTATCCCAAGAAAATGTTGGATCCTGGTGTGAGCCACCCAGCTCTGGGCTGATGTCACCCTCATCCACAGTACTGGGGGCAGAATTCCATTTCCAGAGGCTTTGTTGTAAATCCAGAGGAACTTGGCCTGTGCTCAGTCACTCTGGACTCAGGGGGTGAGTGAAAGCAGGGCATGAGAAACAGCCTCGATGCTCTGTTAAATCCCAAAAAAGCGTTGGGCCAACTGCTCTGGTCTCCTTGGAAAGGCTGGCATGGGCAGAGCTGAGCAGCAGGGATTGTTGGAATGTGTTGAATTGAACGGAGATTCCCCAGAGGCTGGGGGGAAAACAAAGAGAAGAAAATGAAGCACATCACCCACGGCGCTCCAAGGCAGGACTATCCCCAGTTATTCCTCCATCTCGCTGTGGGACTCAGTTGGTTTCCATGTGGTGTCTTTCCTGGTTTGGGGTTAAACAGAGTGACTGGAGCAGCTGGTGGATCTGGGAAGGATTGTGGTTCCTTCTGGAGAGACTTTGGTGCTGGGTGTGATGGATGAGGTGCCACGGAATGGCGGGGAGTGTGGTCTGAGGGGTTGAACACCAGGGAGGTCATTGGGGTGCAGATGGAGGCAAACCCCTTGAGCTACACAGAGAAAAGTGGGATGATGGGAAGAACAGGTTGGGATTGGCACCAATGAGCCACGTCAGGGAGGTGAGGGTGTAATTCGTGTGTCTAGAAAACCAGGAAAGGCTGAGCCGGTTGGGAAAGGACAGGCAGGGGAAAAGCTGGAGATGAAACTCTTGGAGGGTGATGTTTCCCCACTGTGACACCTCCCAGACAGGACACAGAGCTGGGCAGGGGCACAGAGTGATGGCAGGGACGAACATGAGGAGCACCCCCAAGTCCACCTGGTTATCCAAGAAACTAAGGAATACTTGAAAAATAACAGGTTATAAAACAAACCAACAAAAAATCAGATTATTAAAGTTATTAATAATGGAATAATATCAAAAAAATAACAGGTTACCCAAAAATAAGAGGTTATCCGAAAATAAGAAATTATCTGAAAATAAGGGATTGTCCAAACCAATCTTGAATGAAAAGACAGGAAACCTGCTCTGACTTCCCGCCTGTCACCCCCCAGCCTGCCCCCCTGCAGGGCTGGGAGGGCACCCCCAGCGCCACACTGCTCCCCGCTGCCAGCCCTGGGCTCTCAGAGCCTGGAGACAGACCCCAAACCGGCGAGTTTTACCCCAAAAATNCCTGGCTCCGCCAGGGGGCGCCAAACCCCAGCCAGGGCTCCCCAAGCCCCGCCCACATACGACACAAGCCACGCCCCGAGCACCACAAGCCACGCCCATCTGCGGAAAGCCCCGCCCCCGCGCGGCCGCTGTCGCGGTGTCCGCGCACCCGCTGCAGTCTCGCGAGAGCTACGGGCCGGGGCGGCTGCGGGGCCGGCACGTCATGGCGGGGCCGCGGTCGGGGCCGTTCCTGCTCCTCCTGCTCCTGCTCGGGCTCTGCACAGCACGGGCCGCGCCCCGGGACCCCCGCGAGGGTGCGCCGGGGGGCAGCGACCGGGGGGCGCGGCAGGCGCGGGAGGGGAGCGAAGCGCTTGGGCCGGGGGGCTCCTCTGCGCTTGGCCGCTCCTGGGAGGGGGGGGAGCGGGGGGTTCGCTTTCGCTCTGGGGTTCCTTCTCCCTTTGGGAGTTCCTTTCTCCCCCTGGGGTTCCCTTTCTCCCCCTGGGGGCTCCTTCTTCCCCTGGGGTTCCTTTTCTCCCCCGGGTTCCATTTTCCCCTGGGGTTCCCTCTTCCTACAGCTCCCCCAGCTCCCACCTGTCCCGGTGGGTTCCTCCCTCCCCCCGTGGGTTTCCCTTTCCCTCTCGGGGGATTTTCCCTCCCCACATCTCAGCCCTCCTGGTGCTGATTTGTGCCCCTCGTGTTTCCCCACAGCTTCGGTGCAAACGGAGGACCACGGAAAGGCCACACAGAGCGAGGCAGTGCCAGAAGGAGGAGCAGGAACAGCAGGAGGAGGCAGCCAGGGGAGCTCAGGGGGTGAGCAGGATTCAGCCAGTCCCCAGGGAGAGCAGCAACCCCAGTCCCCTGACCAGAACGGAGCCCCCAAGACGGGCACAGGCAGTGGAACAGAAGCAGCTGGGAACCAGAAGGACAGTGAGGGCCAGAACTCAAATGTGCCCGCACAGGACGGCGATAAAGGGAAGGAGAAGGAGGAAACCAAGTCAGAGAACAATACAGGCCAAGACAACAACCCAGGAGGCCTTCCAGGCGCAGGGCAGGGTTAGGTGGCTGGTGGAGGCAGCAATGGGGACGGACAGAACACGAACACAGGGACCTCCGGCAGCAGCAATGGTGGCCAGGACGGCACAGGCAGCACCAGTGGTGGCCAGGACGGCGCAGGCAGCACCAGTGGTGCCCAGGGCAGCACAGACACCAGTGGGGCTGGTGGAGGCAGCAATGGGGACGGACAGAACACGAACACAGGGACCTCAGGCAGCAGCAATGGTGGCCAGGGTGGCACAGGCAGCAGCAATGGTGGCCAGGACGGCACAGGCAGCACCAGTGGTGGCCAGGACGGCACAGGCAGCACCAGTGGTGCCCAGGGCAGCACAGACACCAGTGGGGCTGGTGGAGGTGGCAATGGGGACGGACAGAACACAAATGCAGGGACCTCAGGCAGCACCAGTGGTGGCCAGGTTGGCACAGGCAGCACCAGTGGTGGCCAGGACGGCACAGGCAGCACCAGTAATGGCCAGGACGGCACAGGCAGCACCAGTAATGGCCAGGACGGCACAGGCAGCACCAGTGGTGGCCAGAACAACAGCCCAGGCAGCGACGCCCAGACCCAGACCAATGACCAGAACAAGGAGAAGGACCAGGACAGCAATGTCAAGAGCAACGACCAGGGTGGTGACAACACCAACAGCCAAGCTGACAACAAGCAGAGCAAACCTGACAGTGAGGAGAGCAGTAAAAACAACGGGGCCAACACCCAGACTGATGAGAGTGGCAAGGGCACAGGTGACAAGAACAGCGAACACACAAATGGGGACAACACCCAGATCAGCAGCAATGAGGACCAGAGCACCAAGGAGGGCAGCAAGGACAGGAAAGGGGCTGGCACCCAGCCTGGCAACAACGGGGGCACCAATCCCACAGATGGCAACGCCAGCCAGGGCAGCAGTGACGGGAATGGGGCTGGCAGGAATGGACAGGAGGGCACTGACAGCACCAACAGGAACACCAACCAGGGCAGCAGTGACGAGCAGCAGGCCCAGGGCAGTGCTGGTGAGAAGGAGAGCAATGCTGGTGACAGCCAGGGCAGGAATGGTGCCCAGCAGGGCAAGGATGATCCCCAGCAGCCCAACAGCCAGGACAATGCCAAGGACCAAAATGCCCCATCCCAGTCAGTTTCCTCCACTGCGGACGGTGACGGCCTTTCGGACACTGAGGAAAGCCCTGGAGAGGAGGAAGCTGAGGCTGAGGAGGGCAGGGACACCTCCTTTACCCGGGAGAGAGGGCAGGGTGTGCCCCCCGTGCCCAGGCCCCGCTCTGAGAGCAGCCACTTCTTTGCCTACCTGGTGACCACGGCCGTCGTTGTCGCCGCCCTGTACGTGGCCTATCACAACAAACGGAAGGTGAGTGACCCTCCTTGGGCCTCGTCCCTCCACACCCCCTCAGGGCTGGGCCTGGGGCCCACTCAGTCCTTTCCCTGCTCCCCACTGGTTTCTCCCCAGTTCTTCCCAGTGTGGTTCATGTTCCCGTGGTGTGACAGCAGTGGGAGGAGCAGGGAGGTTGTGACCAGGAAACGACCCCTGTGGTAACTGGGTGTCCTCAGCTCTGCTGCTGATACTCATCTGAGACGTTGTGAAATCCCTAGTCCCTGGCTGAGTTTTCCACAGCAGGTTGCACAAGATTAGGGTTGGTTTTCCTCATAAGCTGCCTCTGAGGGAGGAGAAAGGAAACAAATTCCTAACTGTTTTCTGCTTGTTGAGCAAACCTCATTATCCATCTTAGCTGGGGTCGAGTCATGGCATTTATTTATTTCAAGTGCCTTTTCACAGGAAATGGGGTCATAGGAGCAGGTGAGTGAGAAACCACAGGCGAGGCTGTGATGGGAGGGAGACAAAGCTGCTGTTCACTCACTCTGGTCCTGCTGTTCTCTCCCCAAAGATCATTGCTTTTGCCCTGGAAGGAAAGAGATCAAAAACTGGTCGACGGCCCAAATCTGGTGATTATCAGAGACTGGATCAAAAGGTGAGACCAAGCCCAAAGCAGGGACTGTGACCCCAAAGCTGGGGGAAGGTTGGGGGGCCTGGGGTGTGTTGGAAATGCAAAATATTGGCCCTCTGCATCAGAAATGGTCCCAAAGTCCCAAGTCAGTCAGTCAAGGGACAGGATTGTACCAGGAAATGGAACAAAACCACTGAGAAATGCTGGCAGAGCTGACCCAGCTGAGCAGGGCAGGGGTGAGCAGTTGTGCTGAAAGAGTTTGGCAATGGCTCAGATGACTTCCCAGAGGTTTTTAGTGGGTGAAGGGTGGGATTGGTGGAGAAGTCCCTTCCTTCTCCCCTTTGAAACCTTTTTCACTTCCTGTCCTTCAAGGCAGGTGTTATTTTCTGCCATAGGAAGAGGAAATGGAGGAAAATTAACACAAGAGCTCGTGTTTGCTTTGGGAGCTTGTCAGCCTTGTCCAGCCCCGAGGTCTGGGCAGAGCAGCAAAGCAATTCCAAGTGATTTCACCTTTTCCTTTTGCCTTTGCAGCTGTAGGTTCCTCCTGGGCTGTGTGTGGGATGCCAAGGGCCGGGATGGGAATGCTGTGCTGCCACACTTCATTGCCATGGAAGGAGAGGAAACGCTTCTTGTTTTGCACCTGCACCTTGATAAAACCTCTCACTTCCCCAAATTTCTCCTTTCCCAGCTGCCTTGTTTCCCCTTGGGTGTCTGGCTGCAGGAAGAGCCAGTCCCAGCATTCCCAGAACTTGGGTGTCCCAGTGCAATGGAATTTGCCATCTGCTGGACTGACCCCTCCTCCTGGGGAGGAAATTCAGGATCTGCTGCATAATGAGCCACAGGACTGTCCCCTTGCCCAGGGAGGAGCTGCTTGGGTCTCCTCCTCCTCCTCTGCCAGGGTTGGGGGCTCAGACTGGGAGTGTGGTGGTTGCACTTGGTTGGAATTGACCCACCACGGCCCCACAATTGGGTTTTGTCTCCCTGACCAAGACAATTCTCCAGTTTCACACCTGGATTATTCCCTTTTTCACACACACCTCTGCCTGTGCTGGAGCAGTTTTTGAGGTGTAGCTCAAACCTTCCATTCTCCACATAGAACTTTCTCCTCCCAGTGCTCCCAGTTCAGCTGTTGGCACTGGAGGGGTTGGTTGTGGTGCTGTGAGGGAGGGCTCAGGCTGGGGCAGCTCCATGCCCAGGCAGTGTTGGGGTAGCAGGGCCCACCTGGGGAGGAGGGAACATAAACACCTGAGGAGCTTGGGATGAGTGAATTTTCCAGTCCCTCAGCCTCCTCCCCCAGGTGTGTTGGACTGGGACTGGTTGGATCAAGGGCTGCCAGAGGTGTTGGTGCCCCAGTTGTGCCTGTGAGGTGGTTTTTGTTCCTGTAGTTCTGCTCCTCAGAGGTTTGTTCAAGCCAGGACACATCTGGAGAAGGCACAAAGTGCCTGCCTGGCTCTTGCTTTGGATTTTGCAATATAGGCAGAAAAAAATGGATTTGAGGAATTCGGAGCCCCTCACATGGGCACCCCCCTGTGCCAGAGCCAGTGCCAGCCATGTGCCAGTCCTGCACTTGCCCACTGACTGCATGGGATCAATCCCAGGGGGATTAACTGCCCTCCTGGGGGAGGGGACCAGCCTTTTTCTGGCCTTCCCAGGGTTGGGAATAATTGGTTACTTGCCCTTTGGTCACCTTGGACAAGGGCAAAGCCTTTTCCTTGTCACTGTGAAAGCTGCAGCTCCAGTTTGGATTTCCTGATGGCTCATTCCAAGAGGGCAGAGGGGCCTTGCCCTTCTACAAACCCAAAAATCCCACTCCATTTCCTTTTGGCAATGGTTGACAAGCACAAGGAGTGGGAGAGAGCCCTCTTGGCTTTAAAGAGCTCTCAAGGTTTCCCTGGGAAACTTCTTGGGTGCTAAAAGAACTTCCAGGAGCCGTTTTGGAGAATGGGAATGGGAGGTGGAGGGAAGGGAAAGGGAACCAAGGCTGGCAATGTCACCCCTGGGGAGAAGGGTGGGAATTCCTGTCCAAGCCTCCCTGCTCCAGGGATGCCCCGGGATCAGCCAGGCAGGGTGTGGGCAGGGAGCTCCTGCTTTGGGCTGGTGACAGCAGGGGACAGTCTGTTGGGTGTGTGGAGCTCTCTGTGCTCCCAGGCTGCTCCTGCCAGCGTTTGTGGAGTGTGTGCTTTTGGGTGTGTGTGCTCTATGCCTGCTTTGTCCTGGCTTTCTTTAATTGAAGAATAATTTAGAAGAGGTTTTTTTCCCACCATTGTCTCGCTTTTCTATCCTGGAAGTTGTTTTAAATCCTCTCTCGCTCCAGGCTGTGAGAATCCCACCCCAATGCCAGCAGGGGAGGGAGTTCTTTGGACCTCAAACACCTTGATCCCAGGCTGGACCAAGCATGAGTTTGTTCAGGTAAATGAGGATGTACCTCACAGCTCCAGGAAGCCCCAAAGTCTCCCCCCTCAGCACTTCCCAAGGCCAACAATCCAGGCTGTCCCAAACCTCTGGAAGTTGCTCCCAGTTTGTTGAGTTTTATGGTATTTAATTTATGCAACATGTCCCAAAGGGATCAAGGTGAGCAGAACCTTTTCCCTTTGGACACACAGGTTTTCCATGGATGGTGTCTGTTGGTACAGAGGGTTTTTGCCAAATATTCCTGCTTTTTAGGCTTGAACCAGCACTTGTTTTCTGCTGCAGTGAAATGCACTTTGCTTGGAAGGATCAGAATTTTTATAGCTCTTTGTACTGTTTTTGATTTTCTGTGTGGTCAAGTCAATAAATGGATTTAAAAAGACCCAAAACACTGAGTTTTCACTTCTCTCTTGGTTTTGTTTTTCTGGTGCTCCTTTCGTGGTTTGTGCTCACAGCTGGTGCTGAAGGGGCAGGTTGGTTCCTCTTTACACAAAACCAAGACCTGAGTTTGATAAAAACACTTTTTTTTTGAGCTGTTTGTGCTCAGGGCTCCGTGTGCAGCCGGAAGGAGACCAGACAGGCCCAGCCCAGAGCGGATTGGAGGTTTCCAGTCTGCTGACCCAGCCCAGCACGGCCCAAGGGGATGGCAGGGAGGGGTCAGGTCAGGGCCCAGGAGGAGATTAAACTGCTCTCAACAGCGCTTAGTCCTCAGCTCTACCCTTGGATTTCTTCTTTCTCCCCCAGGGAGCTTCAGAGGACGATCCCAGCTCATCCCAGCTCCTTGGAGCAGCAGAAACTGGGAGAGACTGGAAAAAAAAGAGACCCCAGGGGTGCAGCTGCTGCTGCCAACCAGCTGTGGAGGGGGGCAGAGATTCTCCTGCAGGGAATGGAAGAAGCTTCCTCCTTTCTGCCACTTTTTTCCCTAAAAGGAGGAAATTCCCCATCCCACTCTCTGTGGTGGTGGCCTGGCAGGTGCTGAGGGTGGGCTGGGAACTGGGAGGGCCACTGGTTTTCCTGGGAATGGGATTGCTGGGAACTTGGGGGAGGAAAAAAGAGTGAAAAGGGGGATTAAAATGAAAGTTCCCAAAGGGATGTGGAGTTGACTGGTGGGCCAAGCCCTCCCTCAAGGTCCACTGAGGGGCAGGGAGGGCCAGCCAGGGCCAGGTGACTGCCCAGGGTTCAAGGTGCAGGATTGGAAATATTGTGAAATAAAATAAAAATTGCTTTGCCAATTCAGAGCCCTGGGTTGGGCTCTGCTTATCAGGGCTGGGCTGCGGAGAGTTCTGATACAGGTGGTTTAACAGAGAGGCCCTGAGGGTGGAGGGGGTGCAGCACATTTAATGCATGAGAAACTGGGCAAAGGTGGGTGAAGCTGGGTGAAACTGGGCACTGAGGTGAGGGCTGGGATCGAGTCTGTGCTCTCAGCCCTCCTGCTCCTGTGCCAGCTGTGCCAGGAGGGGACACATGGGTTCGGGCTCTGCTCCAGGGGACAAGGGACAGCACAAGAGGAAACGGCCTCAAGCTGTGCCAGGGGAGGTTCAGGTTGGATATTGGGAAAATTCCTTCATGGAAAGGGCTGCCCAGCCCTGGCACAGCTGCCCAGGGCAGTGGTGGAGTCCCCATTCCCATGGGGATTTAACAGCCATGGGCATGTGGCACTTGGGGACATGGGTTAGTGGTGGCCGTGGCAGTGCTGGACTCAGTGGTCACAGAGAGGTTTTCCAGCCTAAATGATTCCGTGATTCTGTGAAATGGTCCTGGATCAACTCCCTGACCCCCAGCCTGGATCCCAAGTGGACCAACCTGCAAACCACCCCTGAATTTATTTTATCTGATCTTGGTTCAAAGCTTTGAATCTTGCACGGCCTCCTAAGCAAACACCTGAGCCTGAGCTGAGCTCACGGCAGGTATTTGCCTCATGGGCAGGGCACCAACCAAGCAAACACATCAGTTTTGCCTCTCCAAGATGAAATTCCATGGCCTGGAGAGGTTTGTTTGGATTAAGAAAACACGAGTATGGGTGAGATTGCATTGTCAAGGCTGGCACTCTTTGGGGTGAGAAAATCGGGGAGAAGCAGCTTTGGGTCCCCCTCAGAGCTGTGGGGGAGGGTTTGGGTGTCACTGCACCGTCCTGGGCTTAAATCAGAGGTTTCTGCCCTGCAGAGAGTCCCAGGTCCCTTTAGGCACTGGAAGGGGCTCTCAGGTCTCTCCAGACCCTTCTCTTCTCCAGGGGAATACCCCCAGCTCTCCCAGCCTGGCCCCAGGGCAGGGGGCTCCAGCCTTGGAGCATCCCCGTGGCCTCCTCTGGACTCTCTCCAGCTCCACATCCCTCTCGTGCTGGGTCCCAGAGCTGGAGGCAGCTCTGCAGGTGGGGTCTCACCTGAGCAGGGCACAGGGGCAGAGCCCCCAGCCCACTCTGTGGGTGCTCAGAGCATCCCCCCAGGGGCACCCCCAGCTGTCCCCACCCCCTGACAGTGACACAAATGCCCCAGGGGATTGGTTGTGGGTAAGTCCTGGGGATCTGGCTCTGCAGAGCTCACACTCTGCTGGTCCCGTCCAGGATTACCGGTTTGCCCACTGATCTAATCCTCTTTGCTGGATCAGCCCTCAAGCCCATTTCCAGGGCTCCTTTCCAGCATGCTCACACTATTTCCTGCTTAGGAATCACCTCTGGGGTTTATTTTCCCCCTGTTCCATCACCAGCTCACAGCCAGGCTTCTCCCAGCTCTGCTCCCAGGGGTTTGCTGTCCCCGAATGTTACTGTGGTGGGATTTAAACTCACCTTTTATTTTCTGCCATTATTTCTCCCCAAAACTGTGTAGTATAAGCCCCCAGTGATATGGTCACAAGATGGGGCTCTCCCTTCCCCTTCCCTTTCTCCTCCTCTTTCCCCTTCCTTTCCCCTTCCCCAACCACTTTCCCTTCCCCATCCTCTTTTCCCTTTCCCTTCCCTTCCCCCTCACATCACTCAGTCCTGCTGACCCATCACGAGGCACAAGTCCCAGGATCATTATCACTATTTTATCTATTTATTTCCAGTCTCATGTGCTTCCTTTCCCAACCAGAGAGGACTTTGATATTGTTTCCAAGCTTTTGCCAGGACACAGAATGACTTTTGTACTGCCAAAGGAGCAGGTGCTTGAGCCATCAGTGCCTCAGGGCAGGGGGAAGAGCAGCACCCAAACACCTGGAATATCAGGACTTTGGGGTCCTGCTGCTCCCAGGAGTGATTTTGGAAGCCCTGGACAGCCAGCAAGTGCCATGGCTCTCAAATATCTCTGGGGGCTGCAGCTGCAGGTGGATGTTTGCTGGGAGATGCAGGTGGAGGTCAATGCTCTTCCAGTGCTCCACTGGTGGGATCCAGCAGCCACAGGTGGTTCTGGGGGTGCTGGTTCTGGGGGTGCTGCTGGTTCTGGGGGTACTGCTGGTCAATGCTGTTATCTGCTGGTGCTGCCTGTTTTGGGGTTATCTTGACTTCTCTCCTGCCCACAGCTCCATGGAGACCCTCTTGGGGACCCTCTTCATGGCCAGGGACAAGCACTGGATGTGGTGGGGGAAGAGGATGCGTTTTGGGTGGGTGAGGTGCAAGACAATCTGGCTGGAAACAGGAGCAGCGTCTTCCTGGCTTGAAATGCTTGGGCTTTGCACAGAGCTGGATCTGCTATGAGTGTCTGCCAGTGGAGGATGCAGAGGTGGAGGTGATGTGGTGGAGAGCAGGGGGTCCCTGATGGTGGGATGGTGGCATTACATTCCCTTCTTGCCATTGGTGGCCTCCAAGCGCCTCTTCAGCCTCACCAGGTCGACGTAGAGGTTGCGCTTGAGGACGCTGCTGGCGCAGATGATGGCGCCCTGCAGGGCTCCCATGAAGCCACCCAGGCACAGATCCTGCCCTGGAAGGAGGGAGCAGCAGCCACGGTCCCCTGTGAGCAGCTCCACTTCATCCCAGACACCCATCACCGCTGCTTTGGGCACCGCCTTCCCCACCTTCCAGCTGTCCCCACACCATCCCTGCAGTCTGAACCCACAGACCCCTCCCTGCCTGACCCCTTCCTTCTCCCCAGCAGGAAAAGGGCCCCTTCCCACTCCATCCTGCATTGGGCAAAGAAACAACCTCCCAGAGCTGGAGCAGAACAGCCCTCTCCTCCTCCCCTTGGCATCATGGACCTCCCCTATTCCAGCGACTCTTCCTTTGCCTCCACAGCACCGCAGTGGCTCTTCCCTTTAGTCCATGCCAGGCTTGGAGCTTTCCCCACCCCACCCCCTTTCCCCCCAGAGCTGTCCTTGTGTGGGGACGCTGCTGGGCCTGTCACCTGTCAGGTAGAGGTTGGGCACAGGTGTCTCTGCCCGCACAGCAGCCATGGCCTCGGCCTGCAGGCGGGCGATGTCGTGGTCGGCACCGTAGAGCTCCCCGCGGGGGCTGCCGATGTAGTGCTGGTTGGTGAGGGGGGTCCCGCCAGACAGGTACTCGATCTGCAGGGACAAGGGCACAGGGTGGTCTGCAGGGGTGTCAGGACAGTGGCAGGGCCCTTGTGCCCCACAAAGCTGGTTTTGGGGTGTACAGGCTGGGGTGGGTTTCCTCACAGCCCCCTGGGTGGTGGTTCTGGCCAGGTTTGGTCCCAGGATGGTTCTGGACAATCATCCTGGGATGGTTATCCAGGTCTGCCCAGGTTGGATGGGACTTGGAACAATCAGGTCTAGTGGGAGGTGTCCCTGCCCATGGCAGGGGTGGAACCGGAGGAGCTTTAAGGTCCCTTCCCACCCAAACCACTCCATGATTCCAAGATCACTTGCCCTCGCACCACGAAGGGGCAGCAGTGATGGGTTAGTTTGATTCTGGACCTCATGTCCAGCAGGTCCAGCTCCAGTGTTGGGTGGCTAGAGGGGACCCAGAGAGGAGCTGGAGGACCCCTGAAACCCAAGTTTAGACCCCCGAAGCCCGACTTTCCTCACCCTGCCCTCGATGCGGGGGTAGAGCTTGAGCACAGTCTGCATGATGGCATCCACAAAGGTCTTCTTCAGGTCCTCGTAGTCATCCCCTCGCTTGTGCACCTGCTTGTCCTTCCACTCCTCAAACCACTCGTACCTGGCGAAGGTGACAACGGCCACCGTGGATTTACCTGTGGGACGACAAGGATGGGGCACTTGTCCCTCTGCCCACCCACATCCCATCCTGCTGCCCCAAACCCTCCCCACCCAAACCCAGGGGATGTCCCCAGGTCTTTGGGGTTCCATGTCCTTCATCCAAAGACTGCATTCCACATGCTCAGCAGCTTTGGCCATGGATAGCTGAGCAGAAACTCCTTGCTGAAGTTCACCAAACCCCAACAAAAGTTCTGAAGCTCCTCACAAGCATTTGTGGTTGGGCTTCAGCCTTACCTGGGTGCCTCATTTCCCAAGTGGGGTCCTTGGATGATGGAGAGGTCACAAAGAGGAGAGGCATGTTCTTGGCAGCTTCTTCTCTGGATGAATCCATGTAGTGCCTCATGCTGCAGGGAGATGGAAGGGTTGAGGTGGGGTTCAGGGCACACCTTTGCCTGAATCCCTGTTTTCTGAGTCACTGCCCAGGAATTCATCTCCTTACGCTCAGTGAAGCACATCCAACGTGAAGCCAAACCTACATTCCATCCAGGTCGCTCCCAGGGTACATGAAGTAGTTGGTGGCCTCCAGCCCCAGCTCTTCCTTTGAGCCATTGAGACCAACAAAGACGGTGAAACAGCCCTGGCCATGGGCCACCAAACGGAGCTGGGACTGGATCTCTGTAGCAGGGAGAGGAACAGAGGAATTAGTCCTTTCTGGGGAAAATCGGGCTTTTCTGGGATCCTCTACTGTGAAGAAGTGATTTCTCCAAACCTGACCCCTTCCCACCAAACCCTGCCCCTTCCCACCCACCCAACCATCCCCATTCCCACCCAGTTGTGCCTCTTCCACCCATCCATGCCCTCTTCCCACCCATCTGTTCCCTCTTCCCACACCCTCACCCAACCATCCCACTTCCCCCCCATCCATGCCCCTTCCAACAGATATTTTGGCAGATCCAAACCCAGCTTTAGATGGACACTCCACCAGCTTCCACCAATTTCAGGGCCCTGCACTGAGGCTTTTAGGGAACTCTTGTACCAAACCAGGACTTCACTAGCTACAGCCAATTTGGGCTAATTATTCTGGGCTTAATTAAAACTCCTATGAAGGAATGAGTGGCCAGGGCTGGGGTTTGAGGGCTGCACCACAGGAGCAGCAGGGATTTGGCGTTGTTAATTGCTCAGCCTGCTCTGGGATGATGCTTCGGATGGGATTATGGGTTTAGCGCCGCAATCGCCGCGGAGCCGGAGCCAGGGCGGGCGCTGAGCGCACCCGGCAGAGCCTGCGCCTCGGGCGGCAGCAGCTTCTCGTAGGTGTTGAAGATCCCGGCGTCCGAAATGATGATGGGAGCGAAGATGTTCACCAAGTCCTGGCCTTTCTGGACGCTCACACCTGGGAGGGACAATCCGGAGTGGGAGGGACGGCGCCGGTGAGGGGACCCCCCGGTTTGGGAGCGCCCCGCGCCCGCCCCGTCCCGCCGCTCACCGCAGGCTCTGCCCTGCGGGTCCAGCAGGATCCGCCGCACCGGCGCCTTCCCAAACACGTTCCCTCCGGCTTTGCGGATCACGCCAATGGTGTGGAAGGCGATTTCCCCAGACCCGCCTTTGGGGTACCAGGCACCGCGGAGGAAGTGGTTCACCAGGACGCTGTGCATGGAGAAACTGGCCTTGGAGGGGATCACACCTGTGAAAGGGTTTGGGCAAATCGTGGGTTTGGGGCTTAGACTAAAGGTTTTAGGATGAGGAATGCCCTGGACACAACACTGGGAGGGAGGAGGGATGCAGGTGAGGAACTCAGAGGAGTGGGGAGGACGCTGGGCATGGGTGTCCCCATGGCAAAGCCCACAGTCACCAACCCAAGTCATGGGGACCATGAGCGATGGGATGGAAGTAAGGAAATCAGGGGTTCAGGTGGGGACACTCTGATGCTGCCTCACTGGGAAGGTGCAGGGCATGGAGGGAAAGAGCCTGAGATGAGCAACAGGGATATGTGGATAACCTGCTGGTGACCTGGGGACGAGGACACTGGCAGAGCACCAACCACACAGCATCCCTCACACCTCCCAAAGGCTTGGGAGGAAAGCGATTCCTTGCCTGTATTTTTGATTATTGATGAGTTTGACCTCACCCTGCAGCCTCCTGCTCACCTACCGTAGGTGGGGAAGAGGTAGCTGAACACGGCCCGGAGCTCGGGGTTGGGGGTGAGCCCGTCCACCACGTCCTTGAGGCTGCGCGAGGCCAGGCGGGAGAAGGAGCAGAGCAGTGGGAGGATCCCGGAGCGGCAGAGCAGCTGGGACAGGAACCTCGGCAGCATCTTCAGGACACCCATCAGCATCACCACACGGCTGGCACTCTGTGGGGGGAGTCTGGGGGTCAGCAGCCACGCCAGGGGCAGGGGGCAACCCTGGGGGGCTCAGATATGCCCCACAAGTGCCCCAAAGATGCTTCAAAGCACCTTTTCCCTCTTAAATTCACTGCTGGGCATCCTGGTGAGCTGTGGGCAAGGGGAGTGCTGCCTCCCCCAAGGAGCTTCCCCCAAAAACCTCCCTTGGAAAAAGCTTCCCCTCAAAAAAGCTCCCCCTGCTGCAGAAAAACTCTGCTCCAAAGCTCCCCCACAAAACTCCTCCAAGAAGGTCCATCAAAAAAACCTCCTCCAAAAACCTCCACAAGAAAAGGTCCCTCAAAAGATCTCCCCCAAAAGATCTGTGACTCTGGGTTTTGAGGCAGGAAAGGGCGATTTTGGATGCGTTTCCCAGCACTTTTGGGGCAAGGCCATTATTCCCTGGGAGTGCCCAATATCCAAGTGCCAGGGGGTCCCCCAGATCCAAACCCCCTCGTTTCATCCCACCCGGATGCGCCTCTACCTTCACCAACCGCCGGAACTCATCGATGGCTGTGGCTTCCCCAGGGAACTGCTCCTTCAGCCTCTGGAAATATTCCCTCCGCCCAGAGTGGATGTGGTAGGTCTTGCCATCGCCCTGGGGGTCCCCCAGAACCACGGCATCGTAGATGGTTGGCAGCCTTGCCCACTCCAGCTGCCCATCCGTCAGCTGGTCCACCAGGAACCGCATCAGGGAGTTCTCCTCCATCTCCCCCACGTAGTGGATCCCTAAACCAGACATTTTTCCTTTTTTGTCCCCTTTTCCCCTTTATTTCCACCTTTTTTCCCCCTTTATTTTCCCACCCTGGGATGCACTGAATGCCTCTTATTTATCCATCCCCTCCCCATCAGCCCCATGTGGAAGGGAAAGGGAAAATCTGGGAAACACAAACCTCCCACTTGGGGTGAACAGTGCTCACTGTCGCCTTTTTAATTGAGAGTTTGGGAAATTTTGTTGCCTTTTTCTTGGTTTTTTCCACCCCAGGACATACAGGACCTTCCTCTTATTTTTCCATCCCCACCTCAGCAGTTCCACATGGAAGGGAAAGGGAAAATCTGGGATACACCTTCCTCCTACTTGGGGTGAATGGCACTTGCCACAGTGAGTTTTGTTACACATTGATATTTTAATTTCTAACGTAAATAATTAATCCTGGAGCTTGGGCACATGTGCAATCAGACTTTGTCACACTGCAAGGAGTTTGCCAAAAATGTGCCAAGCTTGCCCTGAGGTGACATTCCCAGTGCTGGGAGTCTCATGGGGGCTGGATATGGGGAATTTGGGTGGGGTTTGGTTGTCCTTCAGCTGGAGAATTTTGGGGAGCAGAGCAGGAAATGGCTTGTCTAACAGAAGGTGGGTGCTGGGCCCCCCTGATGAGTGACTCCCACCCTGAGTGTGTCCCAGTGGATCCCACTGGACCCTTTGGATCGGGGGGGTTTGGGGCCGTACCGGTGTCGAACTCGAAGCCCCTCTCGCTGAAGGTGTGGCAGCACCCGCCGAGCTTCCCGTGCTGCTCCAGCACCAGCACCCTCTGCCCGGCCTTGGCCAGCAGCGCCGCCGCCGCCAGCCCGCCCACGCCGCTGCCCACCACGATGGCATCGAGCTGTGGGGGCACCTTCTCTGGAGAGAACACTGTGGGGACAGCGAGAGGTCACAGGGGGGGCACCCTCGGGGCACGGGGAGCCCCAAAACCACGGCCGGGGGGGGTGGAACGGCTGGGGGGGTGTC
>VWZD01003899.1:26399-61371 GCA_013396695.1 Sakesphorus luctuosus | reverse complement strand
TCGGGGGAATCAGGAGTGGGGGCACCGGGGGAATCGGGAGTGGGGGGAATCAGCAGTGGGGGCCACGGGCCCCCGAGGGCTCGGCCCTGATTGCTCGAGGGTTTCTCCCGCAGAGGAAGGCGCGGGGCCCGGGGCGCCGGCGGGGCCTGGCCCTGCTGCTGCGCTGCCTCGGGGGCCGCCCCCGGCTCCGGCCGCAGCTCCGGGGGGAGCGGGAGCTGGCGCTGGCCATGGCACAGTGTGAGTGGCCCCGGGGTGCCCTCTGCTCCCTGCTGGGATCGCGGGGCTCGGAGAGCGCTGGGTCTCGTCCCCATTCCCGCTCCTCATGGACACGGCTCCGGGCAGGACCCCCTTGGCTCTACGGCCCTTCCTGCCCCTCCGTCCATGGCTGAGCGGGGTGGGATGGGAATCCCCCGTCCCTTGGCATGGGGAGCGTCGTGTCTGACTGTCCCGGGGGGTCACACATGGGGAAACGCCAGGACTGTGGGTTTGGGGGCTGAGGGGCCTTTTTAGGGCACCAAGTAGTGATTTTTAGGTGCCTGGGGGGCATTTTTGGGGTTTGTGTGTTGGGTTTTGGGCACTGAGTGACATTTTTTGAGCATGGATTTCTTGTAGTGTCGAGGGGTATTTTTGGGCACCAGGGGGTGTTTTAGGTGCCACAGGGCATATTTTGGGTGCCAGGGTGTATCTCTTGGGTGCCAAGGGCTGGTTTTTGTAGGAGGTGTTTTTTTGGAGTGTAGGGGCATCTTTTGGTGGGCTGGGGGGGATTGTTAAGGTGCCATGGGGTGTTTTTGGGCGCTGGGGTGGCTTTTGGAGGGTGTTGGTGTTGGTTGAGGCACTGAGGGGCGTTTTGGGCACACCGTGGGGTGTTTTTGGGGTGCTGAGGGCTGGTTTGGGTGCCGAGGGGTGTTTTTTAGATCCCGAGGGTGTTTTTAGCCAGGTGGGGTGTTGCTCCCCCGGTGTCCCTCCCTCCCTCCCTCCCTGCTCCAGGCGCCCTGGATGACTCGGAGCGGGTGCACATGCGGATCCTACAGACCATCTACCGGCAGCTGACGCGCTCCTGCCGGGGCTGCCCCCGCTATGGAGAGCACTGGGAGGAGCTGGGATTCCAGGGTAGGACAGGGAGCTGCTCCTGAGCAGCCCTGTGTCCAGGGAGATCCCTGGGCCCGTCCCAAACTCCGGCTAAACCTGCCTCACAGCAACCCTGTTCCATCCCAGCTCCCTCAGCCACTCCCTGGGCTCCAGCCCCAGCTCCACTGCCCTTCCCTGGACATGCTCCAGCACTTCAGTGTCCTTCTTGGACCTCAAAATTCATCCCAGGATTTGAGGGGCAGCTGCACCTCCCTCTATTCTCCATATCCCTATAAAATTCCCACAATCCCATTATCCATAAAGATATTAAACCAAACTGCCCCCAGTACAAGATCTGGACTGGTTGGCTAAGTTATCCCAGTACCATGTGCCTAAAAATGCTGTTAATTCCTGGAAGAGTGTGGGAATGGGAGTGTAGGGGTGTGTGGGGGAGCAGGGCTGGTTAATGCCCAGGTGAGCCAAGTGCTGGCCCCTTTAGGGAAATTCCCTCAAAGCTTCCCCTTGAGGAAGGGAATCCCCAGGATTCTTGTACTCTGCAAGTGCAGGGATGGGATGAACAGCCCATGGAGGTGGGAAGGTGACAGGGAGTGACTCCCTGCTGTCCCTCACACCCCCAGGTGTGGATCCTGGGACTGACCTGCGTGGGACTGGAATGCTGGGGCTGATGCAGATCCTGTTCTTTGTCCTGGACTCTCGGACACTGCCACTGGCACGGGAGATTTTCCAGCTCTCTCAGCATGAAACCCAGGCATGGCCTTCCCCTCTGCCCTGCTAGGGGATCTCCCTTGGAATTCCCAGTGCTCTGGGAAAGGGAAGGAAAAACCCCACCTCTTCAGGGATGTTATTGGGATGCTGACCCGCCTTGTGCTGGTGAGGGGAGGAAGGTGGTGCCCAAGGAGCCTGATCCAGGCTGGAGCTGAGCTCCAGGTGCTGGATTTGTGCTGGAAATGGGATTTTAGAGATTTGATCCTGCCTTAGAGTGGGATAAAAGAGCTAGGGGGTTGAGCAGCAGGAAAATGAAAGTGAGTGGAGCATATCTCCTTTAATTCCACATTTTGGCCCATGTTTAAGCCTGGATACAATCTCTGCTCAGCCCTCAGCTTCCATCCAAGCCTGGATCCACAGGGCTGTTATCCCAGTACCTGGATCTGTCACCCATCCCATGGGCTTGGGGCTGTCAGAGGGTTGGAGGTGCTGGAGGGGAGCAGAGTTTTCCATCTGAGCTGCCATAATGTTGGAATTCTGGTTCTCTTCCAGAATTTCCCCTTCTGCGTCATGTCCGTGAACATCACCCGGATGGTCCTCCAGGCGCTGCGGGAGGAGCGGCTCTCCCGGTGAGGGTGGGCTGGGCCTGGGCTCTCAAACCATGGCCAGGGTCCTTTCTGGGATGCAGCTGAGCCCCTCTCCCTCTTTTCCAGGGAATGCAATCGCCGGCAGCAGGTCATTGGGGTGCTGAACGACCTGCACGCCGCCGCCTTCCTGCGCCTCTCCCGCCTCTGGAAGGGGCAACACGCGACTGTCGCCGACGCCGCGTTCGTCCTCAAGGGTTTGTCTTCCCAGCTTTTCCTTCCCCTTATTCTCCCTGGGAAAACAACCCCAGGACAGCCTGAAAACACCCCCTATGTGTTCTCAGCACATCTGAGCCCAGTTCCAAGGGCTGTAATGCCCAAGAAGCCCAAAAATTCCCTATTTAATCCTGACACTGAGGATTTCCTCTCTTTTTCCCTATCCCAGTGCTCCAAGAGTTTTTTCCCCCCTATTTTCCAGCCCAGAGGGATGTTATGCTGGGGTGGCTTGAGGTGGGTGACATGTGGGGACATTCCCTGCTCCCTAGGCTCATACAGGGAGGTACCTTAACCCCAGTCCATGAGTTAGTTATTCCAGAGGGAGTGGTGTCAGTGGAGCTAATGGATGCCCTGGAAATTGGGAGCCAGCTGGCACTGCCAAGCTCCAGCTTTGCCCTGTCTTCCCTGGATTCCAGTCTCAGGAGAGCTTGGGCTGGTGCTGAGCTGGGGGTGGAGAGGAGCTTCCCGTGCTCCCTCATTCCAAGGAAAATATGATTACACCCTTTCCTAAGGAAAAAGCACTGGATCTCTTAGGCCCATGACACCATCCAGACCTTGCTCCCCTCAAACTTTTGCCTCTCTGACCCTTCCAGAGCTGGAATTATCCACCAAAAAGAAGCCAAGGCAGCTGCTGAAATCCCTGGAGGCCTATGTGAGCCATGGCCTTCGGCCTTCCTCCCCTCCCTCCTCCTCCTCCCACCCCCAGATCCACTTCACTGGCATCTGTGACCCTGGGGTCGAGCTGGAGGGAGATTCCCGCCTGATCTGACACGGAGCAGGATGCTGCACAGGGAATTCTGCTGGTGGATGAGCCCTTGGAGGCAGACATGCTGCTGTGCCCCGTGGTGTGGGGCCTCAGGAAGGGTCAGGAGAGGTGACAGAGCCGGGATTCACCTGCTCCAGGTGGGAATCTCTGGAAGTGAAGGAGGAGGAAAAGGCAGTGGGAGATTTCATGAGCCCCACAGCCTGGCACTGGGATAGTCCCTCTGTCCATCCCAAATACAGGGTCCCACCTGTCCTTACCCTGCCCAGGTGGAGCCAGAGGGTGGTGCTGGGCTCCTGGATCCCATCCTGGCTCCAGCAGGAGCCCCACTCTGGGCTGTGGGAGCTTCCCTGGGGGCTGAGGAGGGAGCAGGAGTGGGGAGACAGCAGGGCCCCCAGCTGGGGACCACCAGGGTCACCGTGGGGTGTCAGCACCCAAAGGAGTTACTAAAGGAGGGGAAATGGGAGTTCGGTGGAAAAGAGTTTTGGATTTGCTGCTGGATTCTGTGGCTGGGGGAGGTGATGGAGAGCCAGGAGCCCGATTTGGGGTGAAATTGGGGTGAAAGAGGTTCTGTGAAGGAGAGAAATGAGGCGTGAGGACTCCAAGGAGCAGAGGGGAAGGTTATCCCCTCTCTGAGCAGCTGGTGCTTGGGAATGTCCCCAAACCCCTCAAAATGGGGAAAACCAGCCCACAAAACCCAAGTCTGGAGAGAAATGAGGGGTTTGGAGAGAAGTGGGGGCTGGCAGGGGAATGGAACATTGTGGCCCCCAGGCCCCCAAAGGGTGATGATTCCTGGGGGCTGGGAATGCTCCTGGATGGAAAAAAAATCCAATAAATGGGCAAAAAGGAGCACAGAACTAGGGATTTGCTGTCCTGATTCTGAATTATGGAGGAAATCAGGGCGGGGCTGATCCCTTTGGGGGTGTTTGGGGATGGGAAGGGGGACGGAGGGGCTCTCGTGGACCTGGGCTCGGTGAGGATGGGGATGGTGGGGGAACACAGGTATGGGAGAGGGATGTGGGTGCTGGATGGGAGTGCTGGGGAGGGTGGAAGGATGGAGAAGGGAGTGCCATGGAAGGCACATCATCTGCACCTGAGAGGTGGAGGCTGTGCACACATCTGGCAATCTCATGGGAGGGCTGACACTGCCAGGAAATGTTCCTTCCCACTTTTTAGCATCTCTCATCTGCACTCCCGGAGCACTCCGGTCACTCCGGGAGCATCCCCGGCACTCCCGCAGCATCCCGGCATCCCGCAGCATCCCCGGCATTCCCGCAGCATCCCGGCATCCCGCAGCATCCCCGGTACTCCCGAATATCCCGTCGCTATCGCGCACGCGCACCGAGGCCGGACGCGCTGTGACGTCATAGACGGAAGTGCTTCCCTGGGATCGGTGCCCGGAGCTGCCGGTGCCGGTGCCGGTGCCGGCCATGAGCAAGCGCAAAGCCCCCCAGGAGAGCCCCAACGAGGGCATTACCGACTTCCTCACCGGTAGGTGCCGTGCGCCCCGTCGGGGTGTGGGCGGGGCCGCCCCCGGGCCGCTCTCACCGCGCCGCTGCTCCCGCAGAACTGGCCAACTACGAGCGCAACGTGAACAGAGCCATCCACAAGTACAACGCGTACCGGAAAGCGGCCTCGGTGATCTCCNGCGTCCCGGAAGGCGGCCTCGGTGATCTCCCGGTACCCGAGCAAGATCCAGAGCGGCGCCGAAGCCAAGAAGCTGGTGGGTGATGCTGGCGGGAGGACGCGGGGGCAGCCGGAGCATCCCCGGTACTGCCGGAGCGTCCCCGGCGCTCCCGGAGCATTCCTGGCACTCCCGGAGTATCCCCAGTACTCCTGGAGCGTCCCTGGTGCTCCCGGAGCATTCCTGGCGCTCCCGGGGCACTCCTGGCACTCCCGGAGTATCCCCAGTACTCCCGGAGCGTCCCTGGTGCTCCCGGAGCATTCCTGGCACTCCCGGAGTATCCCCAGTACTCCCGGAGCGTCCCTGATGCTCCTGGAGTGTCCCCGGTATTCCTGGAGCATCCCCGCCACTCCCGCAGCATTCCTGGCACTCCCGGAGCACCCCCTGTGCTCCTGGAGTGTCCCCTGCACTCCCGGAGTATCCCCGGTACTCTCGGAGCGTCCCCTGCATTCCCGGAGTGTCCCCGGTATTCCTGGCGCATTCCTGGCACTCCCGGACTATCCTCGGTACTCTCGGAGTTTCCCCGGTACTCCCGGAGCATCCCCTGCACTCCAGGAGTGTCCCCGGTGCCCCACAGGGAGACCTGGCTCGGGGCTCAGCTGTGGGGTTGTCACTGCTGTAACTGCGGCCCCACCCGAGTTTCTGCCCCTAAAACTGTCTCTGTTACTGGTTTGTTCACTCTGGGATCTTGAGTGGTGAGAAACTAATCCTTGTTCAAAGTTTTTACATTGGGCAAAACTTTTAGTGCAGCCCTTGAATTGCAGTGGGTGCTGCTTGTGTTGCAGCCTGGAGCTCTTGTGCTCCTTTGTGGTGAAATATTTTCTCATGGTCTTGGGGGCCCCATAGTTCTTTCTGGATTGTAAATTCTAGGCAGCTTTCCTTTCTTCCAAAATGCAATGACTGTAAGTGATTTTTGGAGATAACTTGTTTGTCCTCACCCCCCAATATTTAGGATGGAGTAGGTGCCAAAATTGCTGAGAAGATTGATGAGTTCTTATCCACTGGCAAACTACGCAAGTTGGAAAAGGTGGGTTTCCTTCCCTCCTGCTCTGTTTCTCAGGAGTTGCTTCTCTCTGAAAACTGCAAAGCTGCCTTTTTGCTCTGCACAATTTCCATTCTTTCCCTGGAGAGATTTGTGTCACTCTTAAGAACAGTGAACGTGGAGTGTATGGTAAGTAGAACTCAAGGAGTGAGAAGCTCAGCCAAAGCCTCAAAACTGTCTATGAAAGTTATTTTAGGTTATATAATCAGCATGAGCATGTCTTCTGTCAGAAGTGGAATTCTAAGCTGTTTTCTGAAGGGTTTTCTTGGTTTTTGCCAAAGGAGTGGAAGAGGAATTGGCTTGTTTTGCTTTTGCAGATTCGACAAGATGATACAAGTGCTTCTATCAATTTCCTGACCCGAGTTACTGGCATTGGGTAAAAATTTCCTTGTTTTGTTTTTTCCCTTCTTCTCTTTATATGGTAGGTTTGTGAAGAGAATTTGGGTGACTGCAAATAATGAAGGCAGTGGGTTTGAGGTGATGAAGAAGTGCCTGCAAGTCTAAAGACACTTCTGTGTTGCTGTTGCCTTAAGATGGTTCAGAGACTGATTCTGGTTAAAGTAGTTCTTACCATGCATCTGGTGTTGGTGCCTGAACAATATTGCTTATTTGGTGTGATTTAGTTTGTTTTTACAATTATACATCATTATATGGTTCTATCAGTGCTAAAAATGTGCAGGCCAAGCTTTGGATGGCCTTGTCTGCTGGCTGAGAGCATGAACTGAAAAGGTCTGTGCTGAAAAGAGGGTGAGCACCACGAGTGAGCTCAGTCTGGGCCTTAAAGGACTTAGAGTGAATTGTAATATCCTATTCAGTGTTGTAAGGTTCTTATTGTCCCTGATGCCACATTGTCTCTTTGCAGTCCTGCTGCTGCCAGGAAGTTTGTCGAGGAAGGAATTAAGACTTTAGAAGGTGAGTGTGAATTTGGGGCTTCATTTCACACTCAGTAACGTGGCTTTTTTTTCTGTCATGGCTCTGTGATAGCAGATCTGGTCTAGGCTTTGAGGAAGGTGAGATGCTAAAGTTCGTGCACGGGCTTAAGGCATCACCTACATATCCAAAGTACTTGCAGTTTACATGAAAAATTACAAGGATTTGCGCTCTTCAATGGATGTTATAGTTTAAGCTGGCAAAATGCCAACTGCCTGGTACCCAGTCAAAAGGTCCACTCCCAGAGAAGGAGAGTGAGGGAAAAAACCAGAAATGAGGCTTTGGACATGGTGGAGTTCTTATATTTATATAGAGAAGTGGAAAGCTTAACACCAACTATGAAATAGCACATAGTGACAGGAAACAACAACAGGCTCACCGAGGTCGCCCCAGCTAACAAGCAGAATTCTGAACCAACCAAACCTCCTCCCCAAAGGAAATCTCCCAGCAAGAGGGAAAAAGGAATGAACAGGAATATGCTCACTTCCCCAGGTAAACAGCCACGCAGACCAGCAGCAGCAGGGCCTGATATCAGCAGTCAGGGAGCAGGAACCCTCCTGGTCCGAAGCATGGACCGAAAAGGCAGAAACTCCTCCCCCCTGGCTTGTTATACTCCTTGACGCTTCCTAATGATGTCAGATGATATGAAATACCTCTTTGGCTGCTTCAGTCAGATGATACCTGTCCCCTCTAATCTGCATCACGTCCTTTGAGGCCTGCTGAAAACTGAGGCCTAAATGGGGACCTGTGCTGACTAGAGCCAAAACTACTACAACGGACTATTCACTCTTTACCAGAAAGTGCTCTGTGCATTTGTAGTCATCCTATCAGCTGCTGCACAGTTTAAAATTCTTTCTTTGGGGTTGTTGCATTCTTTGTGTGCATCATCTTTGCATTGATGAAAACTTGCTGTGGTATTTTTAGTCCTGAGGTGACGTTTTTGTTTGTTTTTCTTCCGAATTGTTCCAGATCTGAGGAAAGTCGAGCACAAGCTGACCCATCACCAGCGAATTGGGTTGAAGTAAGTTTTGTTGGCTTTTCAAATGACTCCCTCAGACACCAGGGTGTAGTGTGAGGTTACACAGGCCAGGTGGGGTTCTATTCTCTCAGTGCTCTAAATGCTTTTCAGCAGCCATTTAGAGCTTTTGTTTCACTGGTATTAGAAGGCTTAGTCTCCCTTCAGAAGGAAGTTAATTTCAAATTGCTTCTTCTGTTGGCTCGTGGATAGTCCCTTAACAAGGTTGTGGTGTCCCCTTGGTGACAGTTGGGAGCTTTTGTGATGTGACAGTAAAATAAGTTGTATTCTTTCCTCTGATACACATTCAATTGACTAAAAATATAAGATGCTGCCCCTGCCACTCTTTCAGATACTTTTATTTTTATATGTACAGATATTTTGAAGATTTTGAGAAAAGAATCCCAAGGGAAGAAATGCTGCAAATGCAGGTGAGAATGTCTCTGTTGAGGATGTGAGGCACTGATGGCCAGTGACTGACTGACACCTCTAAACACACATCTTTCCTTTTAATGTAGGAGATTGTGCTGAGAGAGATAAAGAAGCTGGACCCAAACTATATTGCCACAGTCTGTGGCAGCTTCAGACGAGGTTGGTTGCCTTGTTTGCTTTTGCAATGTCAGTATTTGTGATCCACTGCTGTAAATTCTTGGGTGAAATTCTTGGGTGTTTCCTGAGGTCTGGGGGGTAGAAACTTTTCGATGGAAGAACAAAGTTCTCTTACTTTAAGATCTTTTTTTTTTTACAAATATCTTGAATAGTGACTATTTTCTGCTAGAAAAACATGCTTACAAGGAAAGGTTGGATGGATGTTCAGCAGTGTCAGAGCACTTTGTCATGTGCAGAGGGTTTTTCTGTGCTGCTTCCTCCCCCAGGTGCAGAGTCAAGTGGTGACATGGATGTTCTCCTGACCCATCCCAGCTTCACATCTGAGTCAGCCAAACAGGTGTGTTTCCCACCTGCTGTGAGTCAGTGCTGTGCTTTGCTTCCACCAGGGTATGTTGAAATTCAGAAGATCTGTAGTGTCACACTTGTACTGCAGCTTTTTGCATCTTCTTTTTGCTGTAATTTTAAACTCTTGGATTGCTGTGCTTCGTTTGAGGAGTTACAGTCACTTCTCAGGTCTTTGTGTCGTGTTTCTCTTGCAGAACTACTCAGTGTTTACTCTTACCCTTCTGTCCCTGATCTTCCCATCACACATTCCTCCCAGCCCTTCAAATTCCTGTGCTTTTGCAGAGCAGAACTGCAGCAGCTGGCTGAGTAAAGCAGGGATTAAAGGGAATATCTCTTTAGGTACCACTGTGATTTAGATGAGAGGAAAATGTCCTGCTGCCCTTGTGATCTTTTGGGACTAACTGAAGAAGTATTAATGACTGGGTTTTTTTCTTGAGTTGCCTCTATAGATTCATAGCTTAGAAGCTGAATTAGCTTTGTCACTTCTAACTAAAAGCAATCTGATGTGGGGCTATCAGTGGAAATGGTTTTTGTGTTGCACAATTGTTATTTTACTACCTTTTTCTCAGTATTATTGTTACATCTTTCTCCCCCTGGGTCAATTTTTATGGAGAATAATACATATATTTATAATGATATCTAGTAACTAGATAAGATATGTCATTACTTGTGAACTAATTTCTTCTTCTGTGTTGTCATTGTTCCTAGTCAAAACTTCTGCATCAAGTTGTAGAACAACTGGAAAAAGTCCACTTTGTCACAGATATGCTGTCTAAAGGTGACACCAAGTTCATGGTAAGGGCTTTTTTGGGGGTGAGGAGGTAAAGACTGATCCTGAATGGGTTTAATTTCATTTGAACTCTTGCTTGCCTTGCTTCCCCCAGGGTGTCTGTCAGCTGCCAGACAAAGAGGATGGAACAGCCTATCCCCACAGGAGGATTGATATCAGGTAACACCCCAAAACACCCACCCAGCCCCTCTTTAGTTCTGCTGCACAGGAGGCATTTGCATCAAGTTCTGCATTCAGATCTCTATTTCTATGTTCAGAGCATGCCATTTACTGGGTTTCTAATTCCTTTTCACTGTGGAAGCCACTGTACAACTGCCAGTGTCTACACCAGGTTACTGGCAGCAATGCTGCATTTTAAATTATGATATTCTATCCAGATTCAGCATTGTGTCCTATTTATCATCCTGCTTTGGCATTAATTCTTGGAGTGCAAGAATCATAACCAGGTTGTGGCTGAACACCAGTGACTTCTGGTGCTGAGCCTTTCTTCAATGTGCAGTCCATTTCATTCTTGCATCTGGTTTGTGGGAAAAACAAATGTGCAGAGCTGCAGAGTGTGTGCACATAAACAGAAATTAAACCTACAACAGCATCTGAAGGACCGAATTCCAAGTGGCTTGTAACTTGTTTGTTGTGTATTTGTTCTAATCTGCACTTCTCCTTTTTGTTCTAGGCTTATCCCCAAGGATCAGTACTACTGTGGTGTGCTGTACTTCACAGGCAGTGACATATTCAACAAGAACATGAGAGCCCACGCTCTGGAAATGGGTTTCACCATCAATGAATACACCATTCGGCGCCTGGGAGTGACTGGTCAGTCTGGGCCTTTGCCAGGGTGTTCCTTGGAGTGACACACGTCGTGTGATCAGCTTTGGTTGGTTGCAGAGTGTTGGAAATGGTTCTGATAAACACTGGAGTTCAGGAAGGTTTTTTACAGTGCCTTTTTTGGTACTGGGCACCATTATAGCAAGAAGAGGTGTTTGTGTGCAGGCAGTGCTGGGGCAGCAGGTTGGGTTGCCTGATCTGCTTTAAGTCTTACTGACCTAAAGATTGTTTTTTCTGTGCCAGGCACAGCACATAAGTGGTTTCCTACACTTTTCACAGGATGTGCCATGTCCTTCAGTTGTTTTGTGACTACACAGACAACTGTAAATACATTCAACTGCATAACCACATGGCCCAAAGTTCATTCATTACCTTATTTCCATTGTCACTAATAAGAATCATTACCGAAACACTGGAAAGGCCAGGGGGACAGTGAGGGTTGTTCTGGGTGGGTTTTTTTAATTCTGCTTTACTTAGAGGAGTTTTGTCTCAATCTTGCAATGTATTTGACATCTCTGGGTGGTACAGACATTCCACCTTTCAAACAGAATCTGTGATTTACCTGCAGGAGTTGCTGGAGAGGCCCTGCCAGTGGAAAGTGAAGAAGACATCTTTGACTACATCCAGTGGAAGTACCGGGAGCCGAAGGACCGCAGTGAATAAACTGCTTGTCTGGGGAGCCTGGAGAGGTGTTTCCCTGGCTTCCTATAAACATATGAAGTGCACAGTCTTACTTGGGTTGTTACTGCACATATTGTCTGTTACTGGTGGTTAAAGCAAGTCTGTGGCACTAGTACAGAATGTGAAGATCAAATCGTGTAAGGTTTTGTTTTCAGTCATGAAATAGTTTGGGTTGGAAGGGACCTTTACTTGTCTTGTAGTCCAACCCCCCTGCAATGAGCAGGGACATCTTCAACTAAATTAAGTTGTTTAGAGCCCAGTCCTGTCTGACCTTGAATGTTTCCAGGGTTGGGGCATCAGCACCTCTCCTTGTCTCTTATTTATGTGTAGGCAGAGAATGACAGAGCGAGCTGTCCTGAAGTACTCTCAAAGAATCCCATTTTCAGCTACTTTCTGAATGTCCTTATCTCTGTGTTAAGTGTCTCGAATCTCATGGTGAGCAGTTTCTGTGTCCTCCTAACCCCTTTCAGTGTGGGCTCTGCACTAATATGACCATTCTTCTGTTCCATGTGACCTGTGGGGTTGTTCCCAGGTGTGTTGTAGCCCCATCCAGTGCAGTGCTCTGTGTTTTGTTCAGCTTGGGCTGATGAATTGTTGCATTTCCACCACTCCTGGACATTCACTCTGCCCTTTTTTATATGCAAACCTGTCAGATCTTATTTTATACCTCCTCTTTAATTGTTGGGAAAGGTGACGAGTGTTTTGAATGTGAGGTCTAATTGAGAATGTATTACTAGTTGTATTTGGGACAAATATTCTTTATTATCAGACAATTTACCCTTAATCATAAGACAAAGATAGATATAATACTGTTTCTTATTTCTCTGACTTGAGCTTACAGAACAACTACATTTTTATTGTTCTTTTGCAATGAGTGTTGATGAATCTTAGTAATGGAGATTATAGGCTGGTACTCTTGCTTCTCTCTTTATTTTCTTCTGTCATTCATATTGGGAGTTTTAATTATTTTCTGGGAATGTTCCCCAGCTCTAATGTATGCAGTGGTATGTGAGGGAACTAGAATTTAACTTGGTGCTATGTGAAGTCTTCTGATGCCTCACAGTAAAAATATTTATGGCTGATATTTTTAGTATTTTCTCCAGTAATCAGCGGGAATAAACAAACTGAATATTCCATCATGAATGTGTAATCCAGTTTAATTATTATTTATTTTCTGTAATTTTAGGAGCCCAAAAGGCAGTAACACAAGTTCCCCACATTAACAAGTGTTTCCTGGGCAGCACTGATGGATTCTCCATCCTCTCCCACAGGTGCTTTGTCTTGGCCTTGGGGCAGAATCTGCTGGCTCTGCAGTCCCTCCTCACAACTCTGAATTCTTCTATGTGCAAAAACCCCAATGGCTTGTTCAGATGTTTGTTTGTTTTGCTTGAACTGTATATGCAGTGTGTCCTTCTTGTCTGTCCTTTCTCTCCCTGCTTTGCTGCTCTGCTTTCCTGGAGTGCAGGAGCCGGGAGTGGCTGTGTCTGGAACTGGGCATGGGCTGTGCTCTGGGCTGGGCATCCATGGCCTGATCCCTGATCCACACCCTAATTCCTGATCCACACCCTGATTCCTAATCCATATCCTGATCCCTGATCCAGAACCTGATCCCTGATCCACAGCTTGATCCCTGATCCATACTCTGATCCCTGACCCGATCCCTGATCCATACCCTGACTGCTAATCCATAACCTGACTCCTGATCCATACCCTGATTCGTAATCCATACCCTGATCCCTGACCCACACCCTGATTGCTAATCCATAACCTGACTCCTGATCCATACCCTGATTCGTAATCCATACCCTGATCCCTGACCCACACCCTGATTGCTAATCCATAACCTGACTCCTGATCCATACCCTGATTCGTAATCCATACCCTGATCCCTGACCCACACCCTGATTGCTAATCCATAACCTGACTCCTGATCCATACCCTGATTCGTAATCCATACCCTGATCCCTGACCCACACCCTGATTGCTAATCCATAACCTGACTCCTGATCCATATCCTGATCCCTGTTCAATACTCTGATCCCTGATCCACGCCCTGATTCCCGATCCATATCCAGGTTCCGGGGCCCTGTGCGCGCTCCCGGGCGGGGCTCAGTGCGCGCTCCCGGCGGGGCCGTGCCCGCAGCCTCAGCGCGTGCGCAGCCGCTGCCATGCGCATGCGCAGTCGCCACGAGCCGCACGGGAGGCAGCGCGGGCGGCAGGTATCGCGACCGGGGCCGCTATCGCGACTGTGATCGTGGCCGTGACCGGGCCCGCGCCCGGGCCCGGAGCGCGCCGGGTTCGGCGGTGTTGTGCGGTCGCAGCCCGCCCGTGTCCTCCGGGGCCCCGAGGCGGGCGTGCCCCGGGTCACCTTGCGGGGCCGGGCCCGAGTCCCCCCCGCGCCCTCACGGCCTGCGAGACCGGGGCGGGACCGGGCATCGCTCGGGCATGGCCGGGCTGAGCCGGCACCGGGGATCGCTCGGGCATGGCCGGGCTGAGCCGGCACCGGGGATCGCTCGGGCATGGCCGGGCTGAGCCGGCACCGGGGATTGCTCGGGCATGGCCGGGCTGAGCCGAGACCGGGGATCGCTCGGGAATGGCCGGGCTGAGCCGGCACCGGGGATCGCTCGGGAATGGCCGGGACCGGACTGACTGACCTGTGGGGTCGCCACCGCCGAGCGCCGGGATGGGACAGGGAGAGGGACAGGGATAGGGAGAGGAACGGGGACGGGGACGGGGAGAGGGACAGGGACGGGCACAGGGACAGGGACACGGCCAGGCCCGGGCAGCGGATGCGCCCGCGCCGTTACCGGTTGCATAACGGGGTTGTCGCTCGCTCTGCGGGGCCGAAGGGGCCGGGCCCGCCCCTGTCCTGTCCCTTGTGCCCGTTACGGGCTGTCACCCCCAGCCTGGTGAGCCCGTCCCGTGGGGCCCGTCCCGCCCCACTCCGCGCTGTGCCGGCCGCTCCCATCGCGCCTGGTCGGTGCAGACATTCACATTTATGTGGAACTCTGAGCTCGGTTCCTGCAGACGGTTCTGGTGTGCAAGTACAGCTGTTTGTTACTAGCAGAGAATTTATGTGTTTCACTTTCGGTTAACCTCGAGAATCTCTTTAAATACTTCCATAAAACGTAAGATACACATAAAACCAGATAGAGAACAGAAAATGTAGCTCTGTGCTGCAAAGGGAAGACATGTCAGGGGGAGAGTGAACAGGCTCACAGTTTTCAAGGTGTCTCAATGGCCTTATGAAAATGAAGTGTAAACAGCAGGTTTGTCACCCAAAAGGGTGAGATTTAGATCAAGAAGAGTTTTCCTACCCCTTTACTGTAGATTTTCTGATGCAAAATCCCTGAGTTACAGTAACTACCATAAAATATATCCTGTAAGCTGCAATACCAATGCCTGTCCTTTTGAGTTTTGTCCTCCAAAACAGCTCCCTGGGTTAGGAAATGTGGGGTTTGCTGCTGAGTGTGCACAGTGCAGAAATACTGGTGGTCACTGGACAGTGTGCAGGGATCTCTTTATGTCTTACACGTCTCTGAAGAAGCTTTCTAAGAAGTCACAAGTGCAGGTGGAAGTGAGAGCTGTTCTCTTTGCCCTTTGGGGTCCCTCCCAGAGAGGGTCCTGCCAGGAGAGCAGTGTTTGCTCATTATCAGGACACTGATAAGGCTCCCCTGAGCTATTTTTGCAGTGTAGGAATGTGGGGCTGATACTGGTGAGTGTAATTGTGGCTCCAAATAATGGTGTGGCTTTTGGAGCCTCCTGAGTTGAAGTTGTCTGTGACAGAGGCACAAGGATGACTTTGGATGACTTTGGGTGACTTTGGGGGGCGTTCTGGGAAGCTCTGGCAGTTCCCTGTGGGTGAAGTGCTCGGGGCATTGATAAATGCCTTGGATACAGTTGGATTTTGTGCTGTCACCCCAGGAGTGTCGCCCCTCGCTGTGTTTCAGGTCCAATGGCAGTGCCACCGGCGTACAGTGACCTGGGCAAGGCTGCCAGGGACGTGTTCAACAAGGGATATGGTGAGTAGGGTGGCTGTGCCTTGAGAACCTGCTGTGGAGTTTTCTCAGGCACCTTGAGAAGGCCAATAAAAGCATCAGCACCTCAGAGATCCCCTGACACCTTATGGCAGGAATTCAGGAGAGGTCTGGGGCATCCAGCCCTTCTGATCTGAACTCTGGGCATTATCCTGAAAATGCTGCAGTGGCAAAGAGTTAGAGGGGAAAGTTGGGAGTCTGACCCGGTTCAGAGCAGAAGGAAAAGGAAGACACCAATAGTCCTGCTGTGTAACCACTGATTGAAGTAAGCTGGAACTTCCTTCACCTTCCTCAGGGAAAATAAAAATTTCCTGCCCTGCAGTCAGAGCTATAAAAGTAAATTGAGTAACTCAGGAGGAGTGGTGACTGTATTGGTGGGTCCCAGACTGCAGGTGTAGCTACAGAGGATGGAAATACTCGATGATTGGTGTCTGTTACGACTATAAATTATGAGGCCACTCACTTTGAAGTGTCAGAATTCTTTCAGTCATTCCTTGGTACAATCAACAACTGTTGAAAGATGAAAACAGGCTGGTTGATGTCAGTGTCCCCAACCTGTGGTGCTTTGGGTGTGTTGGAAACAAGCCTTGCTGGTACGCTGTGCTGAAACAGGCCCTGTGTGCTGTTCTGTTTTCAGGATTTGGAATGGTAAAGCTAGAGCTGAAGACCAAGTCCTCCAGTGGGGTGGTAAGTCCTTCCAGCATCACCAGTGTGGCAGTGCAAGGACAATTCCTGAGCTGGCAGGAGTTGCTTCTCTCTTTCCTTTCTCACTTTAAACCTTGGGCTGACTGAGATGGTTCTGCAGTAACGTGGGGCTGACACAGCTGTGCTTCTCTTCCCGTGCCTGGCAAGAATTTCCTGCATTTTTTTGTGACTGTGCTCCCCATTCCCACTGATATGTCCCAAACATGAGTTTCTTTACCTTACACAGCTCTCATTTCTGCTTATGAATGCATTTGAGTCTCCCTCTGCTGTTGGTTTTCACAGGATTTTGAGTGACAAATAAGCACCACAGTTTGACTTAACTTTGTTTTCACTCATTTCCACTGTGGTTACAATTCAGGACTTAATTAAAACTAAGCAATCCTTCTGCAGTACCCTCTAGAATTCGAGCTCTTAATTAAGCTTTAGTACCTCAAGTACCTAGAAAATGTTCTGATCCCCAGCTTAGTGATGGAGAAGTGGAGCTTCCTCACAGTCTCACACACAGCAGGACTGGCAAAACCAGCAGTGGGTTTCATAGCTTTGATCTTTAACCACAGGCATTTATTGTTTGCTAGACAGTATTTTTCTCACTCTGACTCTCAGTTCTGTGCATGCCACCACCTGATGCTGCTCAGATTGATCAGATGTGCTGCTTTTCAGCCTCCTTCATAAACATACTTGCCTTAGCTCCCTCCTGCTCTTGCATCCTTGCCATGCACGTGGGGTAAGTCCTTCCTTTTGTGTTATTTTCCTTTTGTGTTCTGTCTCCCTGTGCTTTGATGGGTCACTCACTCTGTGCACCAGGTCTGTGTTCTGCAGCTGCCTCACCCACTGACATCTCTTGACATGCAGCTTTCCTGCTGGCAGTTTTGATTCCCAGCTAATTTGTGACCAGTTCATTCTGCTGTCTCTGAATGGGATGGAACATGAACAACTGTAGTAAGTTCTAAAATGGGCTTTTTCTTTTCCATGCAATTTTCATTGGATGTTCATCCAGCTGGTAAGAATAGTGGCTGTTTTGGCATGTTGGCTCTTTATTGCTTTGTGTGGCCAGGTTTTCTGTCATTTGTAACCCATTTCAGTGGGTTTGGTGCTGTTGTTACCCACACCCTGCAGTCTGAGTGTGTCCAGAGCTCTGGATTGCTGTGGGATCCCTGTCTGTAAAGCCACTTGCAATCTCTGTCCAACAACCACACCAGGAACACTGTGAGAACAGCAGGGGGAGACTGGATATGGTACTGATCCCTTGTCTGTTCCTGCAGCTTTTGTGCTTGTCAGTGTTTCTGATGAGCATTTTGCTGCAGGAAAATGGGTGTTTGGGGGTGGAGATGAGGTTGGGAGCAAAGTGTGAGGTCTGATTCCCACAGGGGTACCCACAGTGCCTCTGGTTGTTGTGATCCAGAAGGGTTTGGGTGTTCTCTGTGGCCTTGGAGAACACAGTGGTGGTGTCTGTTGGTTGTTGTTTCACAGGTTGCAAGTGGCTTTGCCTGCTCAGTGCCTGACACTGGGGAGGTGCCAACCCCATAACCAGGGGGGCAGGGGGGCTGTGCTGGGCTGCTGGCACAGCCTGGGGGGTGACAGGGGGCCAGGAGGAGTTTGGGTTCTCAGCCACAGAAATTCAAGCAAAGCTCCCCCATGGGCTGGTTTGGTGCCCGCTCTGGTCTGCACAGATGGGATTGGATTGATGGCAGCAGGTGGGGACTGGGTGCCCTCTGCTCCCAGAGGCAGCCTCAGCTCTGACACCTGACAAAATGCTCTGGCTTTTGATCATATGACAGGGCAGCTTTTGCTTTTGGCTTTGAGACAAGTGTTTACAACCCTTCCTTTGCTTGATGAGAGAAACAAACCCAGCCCTTTTAATCAGTTACTGCTCTGAGATCAGAGGAAAGTCACTTCTGAATTCTCATGCAGGTCTGAGGTGTCTTTACACTGAATTTGTGAGAGTGGCATTACAACCCTGTGTAGCAATTGTGTCTTAGGGATAGTCTGACACATCCTGACTCTGTCACAGGTTTTTGTTGCTGGCTGAGGTGTTTAAAGCTGCTGGGCTGTTGTGGGAGTGCATTGGCTTAAATAAGTGTCCCCCCTGCCCCAAACTGTGTGTGAGGATGGGACTGGCACTTCAAACCCATTCCCAGACACTCTTTGTTCGTTTGTACACTCTGCAAAGTGCAGAATTGTGACAGTCACGTCCACAGCTCCCAGGAACTCTGCCCTGGAATGACAGGGATCTGGAGGGTCAGGGTTCCAAGGCTGGGATGTATTTGCTGCCATCTCTCAGGCCCTGTATAGTTCAATATTTACACTTCAAGAGAGACATAACCTGGAAATGTGATGACAGGTTGTTTATCTTTCTTCAAGGAAAATATTTGAGGGATGGGGATAATAGATAATAAATGTCAGGTTGCAGTAGTCAGTGTGAAAAGCATCAGACCACATTTTCAGTGATGAAACATGGGGGAAAAATAATTACAATGAAGAAACACAGAAGGTGTTTGGAGAAATGTGGGGAAAATACATTTTTTTTCTTTTTGCTATTCACCTGACACTGCAAGCTGGATGTGGGGTTGCTTTCCCTGAGGGAGAGTGGATTTCCAGGACTGCAGGAGGTGCTATTTCACCCACAACTGGGACAGAACTAGTAAGATGATCAAGGGAATTAGAGGAGATTGTGAGGAAAAATCCAGGGATAGAAACAGCTTTGTATGCCAAGCAAGTATGTCTCTGGATTCATGTGAAGGTACAGAGCAAGCTGTGGAATGTTGAAATAAAAACTGCCACTTTGGGAAAAAAATAAGCAGATTGCAGGAAAAGGATTTTTTGATGGATGAGTGAGTTAGGAAAAAAGTGCAGTAAAGTTCAAGTGGGAGGGGAGCAAGTGACCAACTCCTGATCAGATGAAAAGGAAAGGAAGGTGTCAGGTCTCTGGGCAATGGAGCTTTTTCTAGCCTAAGCAAGTTCCAAGGCTCCATCAGCACAGCCCAATAAAGGAAATACTCAGACCAGAGATGCCAAAAGTGGGAGCATTTTGTGATGCAAAAATCATTCTTTTAGGTGGGGATAGGGAAGAGGAGGAGGGTGATTCCATCCAAAAGCCAAACAGTTGTGAGTGCAGACTGGACAATGGTAAAGCTGAGTGTGATTGAATACCAGGAGTGCTGAACTCTCACTCTTGGCAGGACTTCAATGCCGCGGGTTCCTCCAACACCGACACGGGCAAGGCCTCGGGCAGCCTGGAGACCAAATACAAGATGAAAGAACACGGACTGACATTCACCCAGAAGTGGAACACAGACAACACATTGGGAACAGAAATTGCTCTGGAGGACAAGGTAAGAGGAGACTTTGAAAGTGTTTCTGCAACTGGTATGAGAAAGTCCTGAGTGGAACAAGAAACACTGGAGAGTGAAGGTGGCACAGAACTCTCCAGGGTACTAAAAGTGATGTGTCTTTGCAGGACACACAGGCTGGGGGTGCTGGAATTCCAACACAGTGAATCAGGGTACAGACACTGTGGTTGGAGTCATGTGGAACTACTTGGCTGGTTGAATGAACGTGACTGTTCCCCTCTGGCTGTGTAGAACTGTCCCTGTCTCAATTTTAAATGCTTTAATACACAAGCACTTGAGTCTGGCTGCCTTGAGATTGAATTTATTTTGTGAGGTTGAAGAGAAAGATGGGCATTTGTGTGGGAGTGACAGTGTGTGTGTCACCCTTAAGGCCTGAGGTGACTGCTGAGTGCATCCTTAAGGACCAGAGAACCACCTGTAGGATGTGGATGCCTTGTAAGCAGTAGAATCTTTCCATGGATGTGAGGTGAACTGCTGACCAACAGTGTGCTGGCATGTTGGATACAGGAGTAGCTAAAAGTGAAGCTGTTGCTCCAAATCAAGTCCTTTGTGTTGGGTGAGCCTTCTGGTCCCACTGCAGCCTGAGCTGTCTCTGCCTCCCCGACTGCCACAAGGCTGATCTGCATTACCCCAGGAAAGGGGGACCCCAACACATTTGCAGCCTGGCACTGCTTACATGGGGTTTGCCAGAGTGCAGCACTCTCAAAACACAAAATTCTTTTTCAAATTAATAGGTTTATGCTTCTCACTTTTGCCTGAAGTGTAAGGTAATGGTGCCAAAGACAGTAACAGTGTGTGGTGCCCTCTGCCATCTGTGGCCACTCATGTTTGTAATTATGGTTCTTTTACCTGTGCTTCAAAGTGGAAAATGCCAGGCAGCTCCTGACAAGGACAGGGAAACAGGGACATGGTTTGGCCTGGGAAGCAGTGCCATGTCTGAAAGGACACCTGTAGACTCTGAGAGATTCCTGAGCCACTGTAGGGATTGCTGGAGCTGGAAGGAATAACCAAACATGAACTGAAGAGTTTTTTCTGTAACAGAGTTTCTCAATTTTCTAGATTTGACAATAAAATATGTACAAAGTCTGTGCTGTTAAAGGGCCTCATTGTGGGAAGAAAATGTCCAATTTTTAATCCCTCATCGTACAGCATCTTCAGATTTCATGGTAAAGTGTGGGAGGCACTTTGCTTGTGTTTTGTTTTCTCTTTAGCCAGGAGTTCCAGCAGTGGAGTAAAACAAATCACATTTCAGCAAGTTCTGAGCAGATTCTTTGTTTTCCATTGCAGTTGGCTGAAGGATTGAAGGTGGCTCTTGACACTACATTTGTACCAAACACAGGGTAAATACTTTCTATTGCCTTTGTATAAGGAATGCTGGAATTTCCTGTAACTTTTAGAAGTGCTTATTCTGGTCGTTGTGTAAATGCTCAACACTTAGTGGAGAATATTCTGCACTCACTGTGAATGTTCTGCAGGCAGTGGATAATACTGGACTCAGAAGGACAAGGTCTGCTAAAAAGGGTTTTGGCCAGTGGCAGATTTGTTGTGTTGCAGTAGGTGCTGGATCTCTGACTCTCCCCTTACACAATCAGGTCTTTTGCCCAAATGTCTGTGCACAAGTGAATGAGGAAACAGAACCACAGAGATTCTGATGGGCAGTGGGACAGCCCTTTGTTACCACCATGGGTAAAATGGCACGTTTCTCTCTGCAGGCAGAAGAGTGGCAAGTTGAAGACCTCCTACAAAAGAGATTATATAAATTTAGGCTGCAACGTAGACATAGATCTGGCTGGACCAACCATTTATGGCTGGGCAATGCTGGGCTACGAGGGCTGGCTTGGTGGCTACCAGATGGCTTTTGATACAGCCAAGTCCAAGCTTTCACAGAGTAACTTTGCCTTGGGATATAAGGCGAAAGACTTTCAGCTGCTCACCAATGTGTAAGTATTACCTGAGCCTAAAAAACATAATCAGAGGAGCCAAACTACAGGAAGGGACTCCTGTACATCAAAGGTAGGTGGGTGGGAGGGGATGCTGATTTGTTTGCAAACAATTTGTATTTGGTGTTTTCATTTTCAGTACTCTAAAACAGGGGCACTTTCCAACTCTTGGCTGTCCTGATCCCTGGTTTGAGAGTAATTTGGGGTTTGTGTATGTAAGATAGTGATGTAAAGGCACTTTATAGATCTTAATTTGAAATTAAAATCTGTGAATTTTTAACTTCTGTTTTGGCACTGATAAAAGAGCCTTCAATTAAACTGCTCCATGTTCTTCCCCTCCCCACCATTTGTGGCCCAAAGGCCCAAGGTGAAGGAGAGAGGCCTGTGTGGGGCTGCCCTTGGGTGTCCCAGCTGTCAGTGCTTGCAGCTCCAGCCTTGGCATTCAGGGGCTCTGGGAGGCTGAGGATGGTGTATTTTAAACAACTGCACTGCAGTAACTTGTTCTCAGTCTCATCCTTGCCATATCTAAAGTCTGGATTTGTTCCTTTATGGGTTATCACAGGCTGGCTTGAGGTGAACCACCAGGTTATCTGGGTTATTTTTTCTGTCAGAGCCCCAAAAGGTCTGAGCTGTTGGGAAGTCTTGTTTCATTCTGCAAGCAGAAATATTTTTGTGTGACCAACACGTGAGTGTGGGCCCAGGGAAGGATTTTGGATCTCGTGGTTCATTTTAGGAGATAACAATCAAATGATTGTGGGGGAGGGTGAACTTTTGACGAGTTGTAAACAAGGCAAGGCTTGACACACTTGGCATCTCTTACAAACAGGAACGATGGCACCGAATTTGGTGGGTCTATTTATCAGAAGGTGAATAACAAGGTTGAGACATCAGTGAATCTTGCCTGGACTGCTGGCAGCAACAACACACGCTTTGGCATTGCTGCCAAGTACCAGCTGGATGACAAGACCTCTGTTATGGTAAGAACTTTGGTACAGAAATGAGTATTTCAAGCTCCCATAAATAAATACTTGTGTTACAAGTAGTTCCTGTATCTGAGGAAGTATTGGTAGATGTCAAACTGTGGCTTTTGTTGGGGTTCAAATTTAAATTTGAACTCACAGGTTATAATTGTGAAATTACGAAAAAAGTAAACCATAATTTTGTCCATAGTGAAATACTGTGATTAGTATGTTTGGAGCCCTGCAAAATGTGTTTTAAAAGGTAATGAAAGGATGTAGTGCCCTTTCAGTTCTCTAATCCCTGATGTAAAACAGTATTGCAGTTACAGTGGTGGGAGTTCAGAGCCTTCTCCTGCCAATGCTCACCCTTCAGAGTCAGCTGACATGAAGGCACAGCCTGTGCCACTGCAGTTCTTGGGGTTAGAACCAGCATTTGTTACGTTTCAAAGCAAGACTCAGTTCCAGGACAATTCAGCCAAAATTAAAGATGAGAAATACTATTGTAAACAGCTCAAAACTTAGTAATGCAAAAAGGGAGTTGTATATTCATATATTTATTGCTCATTAGTGATGTGGACAAGACAGACTCCTTTGGCTCTGAGGGACTGTAGCAAGAAGCTCTTTAAAGGGTATGAAGGAACAGTGTTGGAGCAGTGAAGAACAGGGTGGCATTTTGTCCAGGCATGATGGGCTCACCATTTGAGGGAGATGCTTAAGCAGGAAACTCCTGAGCAAAGGGAGAGATTGGAACCTCTACTAGAGGTTAATCTACAAGTAGCTGAAGGGAGCTGATGCACAAGCCACCATCTCAGGGCACTGGGACAATGCTGAATATTTGTATGTACAAATGGTGTGGTTTCCTTTTCCCTGCAGGGTAAGGTGAACAATGCCAGCCTCATTGGAGTGGGTTACACTCATGCCCTGCGACCTGGTACGTAACTCTCACTGGCAGCAGCAAACAGTGTTGGGGACTACACTGTGGGTTACTTTACTGTCATCTTTAGAACAGAACAGATGAACAAATGAGCTCAGAGTTCTACAGAGAAGTGAAGGATGTGTTTGTACAGAAGTTCCTGTAGCACCTAAGACACATTTGTGAGGTCAGGCACACGAGGGAGGGCACTGGGCAGGGGGCTCAGTGGCTGATGGGTGTCTTGACTTGTTTCACAGGTGTTAAGCTGACCCTCTCAGGCTTGATTGATGGCAAGAATTTCAATGCTGGAGGTCACAAAGTTGGGCTGGGATTTGAGCTGGAAGCTTAACAGAGCTGTAAGTGAAACAACTGGTGGTGCTCTGGAAGACAAAGGAAAAGTATACCAGTGTGTTCCAGCCTTAATCTTACTCTGAAATTTGAAGAAGTGTGAACTTTCTGCTCTTCCAAAGAACGACTTAAACTCAGCTGAAGGTCCAGAGAGTGCCAGCACAACAAGGGAAGACACTTGAAGGCATGCATGGAAGTTGTGATGTTTGTGCCACATTTCAGTTCCTCTATTTTAAATCTGTTCCTAAAAAACAGAAAATCCAACCTCTCCCCTTATTGTATTGCATTGTGCATGTCCTGTACTTCACAGCCTTTGATAAAAGGTGGTCTCTGTGCTGTAGTGGAAGTTTGGGGTTCCATCAGAACGAAATAAATTGGTCACAGTTGGAACAGAAGGTTGGTGTGTTGTGACTCTTGGCTGTGTTCCAGCTCGCTGTTCTTACTTTTTTTTCTTTTGATGCAACTTTAAGCATGGCTAATAGATAATCTGCAAGTGCTTTGTCACACTGTACCTGTACACTGAGCATTTCCTGCTCCTGGGCTTTCTAGGACAACATCCTCACACCTCTCATGTTTTAGAGACCTGCACAGTGAAAGCAGCTTTTTCCATTAAAATGTTATTGAGGGTATCAAAAAGAGCAAACCAAAAGTTTACATGGTTCAGGTAATTCCGTTCCCATATAGGAAACAAGTATTAGGTAAGTACAACCATTACACTTAAAGGAAAAAAGTGCAAATCAGCAAAGTTAAGAAATCAAGTTCACAGTTCCAGTATATTAGGAAGGTGACATGTACCAGTGACTGGACATACACTGTCCATTGTTCATTAGAAAGCCTAAAATGCAATAAAACAGCCTCAGGTGATCCCATGGGGAGATACATCAGGACAGAGAATAAGAATATCTGCTGTCTTAAGGCACAATTAAGAACGTTTCCCAAGCAGTCAGAACAGGCATTTCCTGCTGTCTTTTTGTGAACAAAGTGTGTGAGAGGTGGGTACTAAAAGCCAGGCCAGGTGTGTGTGCATCACAGGAGCAGCAGGTGACAGGAGAAGGAGGAAGCTGATCTTCCCTTCTTGGGGGCAGCAGTTTTTCACACTTGGCTTCCCAAAGCAGCGTCTTCAGAGGCGACTGACGTGATTTTACATCTGGGTTTGTTCTGGACTGTTTGTTTCTTCCACCTGAAGCTGCAGCCAACTCCAGTCTAGAGCCTAAAGGAAAGAGAGAACTACAGAGTTCAGCACCAGCTTGCAGATGAGCTTTCTCTAGAATAAAAGAGAAGCAAGTTAAGACAATTAAAAAAATTTACTGTGAACAAGCTGGACAATATAGTTTCATGATGAGCCATGTGTCTGCTGTAAAGGAAACCCTTATTTATATTCTCTAATATTTTACTTTTTATTAAATATTCTCCAGCATTAAGCAATCCCTGCCCACCCCTGTATTGCCACCAGATTTAAGAGTGCAATTTTGCAGTATTTTCATACAACAGCCAAGCCCCTCCCCATCTTTCATTTCTCAGTACTCCACCAGTACCCAGTGGGGTGTCAGGCAGCTGTTCTGGGGGAGCAGCTGCTTCTGCCCCACCCCTCCTGTTCTCTTTCTCCATTAGCTGAATTACTGACTGGTGGCAACGTTACACAAGCAGAACTTTGAAGCCATGAGCTCCCCTGGTCCATTTACAGAAGAAGGAACACATTACCATGAAGCTCTGCTCCTGATCCTTCATTGTGTCATACATCACATTTTCTAATTGGCTACAAAGTCTCTGTGATTCCAGCAGCAGCTCCTCACTGAAAGGGACAATTATTACACTATTATTTTCTATAGCAGTTTAAAGATGCTGCCTCTAAATGTGTGTCAGGGAGGGCACTGAACTCAGTCAGGTCAAACCTCACAGCTGGGAAAGTTGTGGCACCCCCAAGATTTACGGGGAGAGGGGCAAGAAAACGTGTTCTAAGTTGAAGTTGGGTTTTATTCTGTTCAGTCACTTCTGCTGTGAGAAAAAGCTGCACAACAGCCTATAAACCAAAGGATTAAGTACATGCAAATAAACAAAGGTCTCATTTCCAGGTGGTTCTCCATTTTAGCAAGCCAGAACTACACGTTTGGTTACAGCAGCCTCTCCTTGATGATACAGCTCAGCTGCTGCCACCTTACATGACAGTGCTTCAACAGTTCTTGCTGGCATGTACTTCAAGTCAGCCCAACCATTCCAGATTAAGGGAAAAAAACCAAAAAACCTTTATTATGGAGGCAGAAGGAATTGAAGGGATATATTCCCCATTTTTCACAAGTCTAACCAAGAGGTAAACCAAGACCGCTGCCAATGAAATCTGAACACAAACTACACAATGTGAGAAAACCTGAGTGCCATTGTGTCAGAGAGCAGGAAGCCCAGCCCTGCAGTGTGGCATGAACAGCTACAGAACCCCAGACTTGGCCTCACCTTTTCCTTACAGACTCTGATAAATTGTAGGTGTCAGAAGGGACCTGCAGCAGCAGCTGCCCAGAGCTACCCAGACGAGCTGTGCTCATGCTCTCTGGGCTGCCAGTGACAGGACCACGGACTTTACTCTGAGGAAAACACAGATATTCAGATTACAATTATTTCCACTAGTTTTTAGCAGACAGGACTATGAGCCAACCTGGAACTTGGCTTTAATACTAATTCAAAATAACAAAGAAAAGAACCAGAGTACATACTTGATTTACTATTATTTCAGTAACTTGTGCTACAAACCATATTTTCAGGTTTAAGTGGAGTTTTTGTTCTACTTACACATGCAATTTTCAGCAGGTTCCACAGTTCTTTTTGTCGTTTCTCCTGAAGCCTAACAACGGTTTCCTGATCTTCACTCATGAGATTCATCACTTTCTCTACTCTGGGGAACAATTCCAGTGCCTTCTGCTTGCAAACTACAGTTTTACTATTAAAAAAAGTAAAAACTCATCAGATCACACACGGGCCAGTGCAGTAGGGGAACATTTCTGAAGTTACTTATTTCCTGTTAACACTGTGAGATCTCTTTGCCTGTGTGCAATGGGTTTTAAACATTCTCCTGCTGAAAGACAACATGCTTTCTCAACCCTCAATAAAATCTACAAAGCTCACCTGAGCTGGGCATAAATGACTCGAACTTTTTTCTCAAAGGTCTGGATTGCCTGTAGGAGCAGTCGCACAATTTCCTGACTGTCACCACCTGTCCTCTGATCTGGAATGAGAGCAGAGTATTACACAGGAAGGCAGGAGAGAGAGGAGATTGCTTGTGGCTCATTTCCACTGCTGCTTCAGTCCTGAAACATCCTGAGTTCAGGGCATGCAAGTGTGAGTGGGAGGAACTGCACTGGATTTTAGTCACTCTGCAAAGCTTTAAGAATTGGAAAGCAGAGCTGGGATTGTAAAGTTGCTCAAAGATCTTTCACCCTTCCTGCAGCAGATCCTGTGGGTACAGCCTGCCCTGAGCAGAGCCCCAGAGGAGCTTCAGGAGGAGCTCAGAAGGTGCCAACAAAGCAAGGCTGGGCCTAGTGTAAAACTGACCCCCTGACCCCCCTCTCCAAGAAAAGGCGAGTCCAGCAGATTCCACGTGCAGTTTGTGTGTGGGCAGGTCTGGAATGCAGAGGAAGTTTTCTCATTCCTACATCTCCAAAGTTGCTCTCCACACAAAGCAAGCTGATCTTGAGCTAAAATGTCTTTTACCTCTTGGCTTCTCTCTCAGTCTCCGGTACAGCTCTTTGGCTTGTTCTTCTCTAGAACAAAAAGACAGAGAAAACAAACGACTTCTAAAGAACTAAAATTAAGAACAAATAGTTTGAGAACCCAAATCTTTTCTATACCAGTCTGACAGAGGAGTCCAAAACTGCCTTTAGTGTTGAAGTCCTCCCAGTCCCCCATAATTTAGGCAGAAGAAATTGCCCTTTCACTGTCCTGCAGTGGGTCAGCTTAGCTAGAAATAGTCCTGCAGCTGAAGTTCAAGGTAGTTCAACTCACAAATCCTCCAGTGTTCCTCCCTGTTTACGACCCAGTGGGCTTCTCTGCAGGTCCACAATGTCTGTCTGCAGGGCCATCATCCTCTTCACCAGCTGATCCACATCCTCCTCCTGGGAGCAGGGCAGAACAGAAGGAACACCACAGTGTCAGAGACACCACCACTCACATTTCCAAACACATCAGCAGGATGCAAACAGCAGCCCTGGCCAAAGACAAGTGAGAATACCAGTAATTTCAACTCAAAGAAATTAGGTACTCTTGCATAAGACAACTTCCAAGAATTTTTGGTGAAAAATTCAGCCTGTGACAAAGAGCAACTGAAGGGTCATTGAGTGAAACCACTACAGAATCTCCTCTTACATCTCCCAAGATCTCCCTTTTTACCCTAAGCCTTACAACAGAGTGAGCTTCATGCAGTACTAGTAATGGATAAAAGTGGTGTCACCCAAACCCAGGCAATGTGAAATCTGCAATCACTCCAGACACTGGAAGTTTCTGTTTAAAGGGGGACAATGAAATAAAAAAGGGGGGAAAAAAAGATAATGAAAACAAGCCTGTTTTTCTTCAGGATAAGCAGTATTAGAAACATACCTGCCCACAAAGTTCCACAGCTTGTTCCATCTCTTTCCAGGCCAGCAACAGCTTCTCAGAAGCTACAGGAATGAAAGAGTGATTGGATTGCTCTGGTTCACAGAGGAAGAGGCAGGTATTTTGTGGGGTAACAGGCATGAAAAGACCTGTTTTTCAGATGCTGTACTCACTGATTCCAAATTCAATCTGCTCTTTATACTTTTCCAGATCGATCTGGATGCTTGTCTTGAAGAAGTCCAGCTTTGCTTTCAGCTGCTGAGAAAGGGAGGCCATGGAGTTCTTCATCTTGGAGAGGGCACTGTTGTAACGCAGCAGGTTCATCCTGCATGGACAGAGGTGCTGTCAGCCCCACACTGATAGTGCAGCCTTCGCTCACACCCAAGGAAGGTGGTAAGCACCAAAGAGGGTGGTAAGCACCAAAGAGGTGCTCAGAGCTCAGCAGTGAGTACAAACAGCTGTGCCCGAGGGGAACTCCCAGCCTGTCATGAATATTCACAGCTCCACCCATGGGCCTCCCCATTCCAGGAGGGCCCCATCTGTCCCCTCCCTCTGCCCAGGGAGAGGGATCTGCAGAGTGCCCTACATGGCTGCACGCTGCCCCTGCTGCAGCCGGTTACAGTCCTCCTTCAGCCTCCGGATCGTGTGCCAGATCTGGCCCCACACTCTGCGCAGCTGGAAGAAGTGGAGAGTCTTCTTGGGATCCTGAACTAGAAACACAGGAGGGTGGAGGGAGGGGAAGAGAGGGGAAGAGAGATGTACATATCAACATGAAGCCTAAAAGTAGTGTTATCACATGGCAGAACAGTTCAAAGCATTACCCCTCTGGGGAGTTTGTTGCCTCCTGCAAAGCCTAGAGCTGGCTAAGCCCTGTGCGGTTCCCCCATACCAAAATCAAACACTTCCTTTCCTCAGTGATTCTGACAAACTGAATGAATGCTATGCCAGTCCATTTTGCTGCTTCTTCAGCCCCACTATGCAGAAGCTCTCCCTGCTCTTTGCAGCCCTCTCAGCACAGCCCATCTGTGACAGTCATGGCAGAGAAGTCCTTACGGATGCAGTCGACGCTTTCGGGATGAGGCCGCAAAGCCACCTGAGGCTCGTAGGAGACCTTCTTGTTGTCGAAGAGGAAGAGCAGGTCTGTGTCAGCAGCTGCAGTGTCACTCACCTGCAGAACACAAAACACCCAACTCTGTTCTCTCAGGAAAAGCAAGCCTTGTTAACATTGTAAACAGCACATTTCTCCTCAGCCAAACGGAGAGCACCAGAGCAACAGGGTGTCTGTGCTGCCAGGGCTGTGTGGTTACTGTGACAGAAACCTGTCACGACAGCAGGCAGTGCTGTGATCCCAAAGTGACAGCACTGCCTGCTGATTCACTCCACAACAAGAAAAACAGTTTCCAGACTCACCTTGCTATCAGCTATATGTTTTGTGACCAACTTCTGAGAAAACAATTCAAGTCCTGCTTCCTGCAGGAGCTCCTGGTCCTGTTCTGGGATTCCTGTGTCTGACTGGATCCTGGCCTTCACACTCTCCAGAGTCTCCTCCTCTGTCACAGGGTAGGTGTGCACTGTTCCCGTAACCATGTTCAAAACATGAAGCAACTACAAGAGCAGCAGGGTATGAGGAAGGCTGAAGACACATTGGCCATGTTTGAGCAGAGATCAGAGAAACTGGCTGCCAATAAACTGTTCAAAGCACTTGGTGGGCTCAGAGAGTCTCTCTGCCAGTACTTCATAACACTATGCCAAAGTCCTTGTCCTCCACTGAGTGGAGGGGAGGCCACATGGCAAATGAAACTCCTCTGCCAGAAGATGGAACTAAGCACACATGGAAGCTATTCAATACCCCCAACAAGCTCAGGGAGTATTTGTTCTCAAAGAAGCAAGAGGAAAGCACCTGTCCCTGTCAGGGGACAGCTCTGTGAGTTTCTGTGCCACTCTGCCTCCCAGGTCCCTGACTCAAGCATCTTCTCTCATGGGCTACAGGCAACTGCTCTCTGGAAAACTTCTCAGGTAATACAGACCCACTGCTCACCTTCAAGTTCAAAATGTCATCCAGAGCTTTGAAACAGCCATAGGGTCCATATGTAGGGTGTGTGCCCCTCTGACGTGGGTGCCACATTAACATGAGCTGCAGCCACTTCTCCAGCCTCCCAGACAGAACACTGAACAACCAAGATCAGAAGAGGATCAGAAGAAGTTAAAAGTGCATTTGCAGTCACCACATGGCCTGGTCTCTGCAGGAAGACTGACAAACAACTGCCCCCACCCCAATCCCCCCAACACTCCACACCACAAATGCAGCATTTAGAAGGCAGAAATCAAGACTTACAATTATATAAGTGTGACAAGTGACACAAGGACTGTCTGTGTCATGCACTCAATTTATCCACAGCTTAACACAGTGTATAATATAACCCTGGTCCTTATGCAGAACAATCAGTTTATCCCAGCTGGCAATTTCCAGTCCTCACCTGTTCAGATTGTTTGGGCAGGGTAAACTGCTTGAAAACTTGACTTCTCCAGATAAGTCTTCTGAGACAACAATATCCAGCTCGCTCTTCTGACGCACTTTTGTGTGCCTAATGAATCCAAGCAAGCACAAGGGTGAAACATCCCCTGCCTTTTCCTGCATGTCAGCAGGCTCTTAAAACTGCTCTTGACAGATATAACACAGATGCCACTTTGGTTTCTGTTTCCTGTCCTGCAGGAGTCAGACCTAATCCCACAGAGCAAGTATCAGGAATGCTGAACTTGCTCAGGTAGGTCAAACTCCTGTGCAGGGAGTCAGTCTCCATAAGGGCAAGGAATGTAGAGACATAATCCTAAGAATCAAGGGCCCATCCTTTCCTTCCTGAGAACAGGACACACCCATGGGGTCACTCACCACTGCACAGGCTGCCAGTTGGGCAGGAATGGTCGGAAGCCTGTGATGCACTCAAAGGCCAGAGTGCCAAAGCTCCAGTAATCCACTGTCACCGTGTACTTCTGCTGTTCCAGCAGCTCTGGAGCCTGAGACAGGGACACATGTAAGGCAAAGCCATCCACCTCTCAGCTCCATCCCTGAACAGCTTGCTGATGTTCATACAGAAGATGAAAGATGTCACAAGCTTCGAGCCCCTCTCAGAGTGAACAGCAAGGGTTCCTGGCACTCCTGCCCCTTATTTGTAACAGACACAGCCAGCAGACACTGGAAACTCCAGTAAGCAAAGGAAGGGTCACCTCTGCCAGCTGCAGCACCCCAATAGCACCCCATGCCAGCACAAGTGCTTCCTCCGAGCCCAAAGCTTGGTAACAGTTAATTCTATCCCACTAAAAAGCAGTAGCTGCTCTTCTAGCTGAATTCCTTCCTTACCAGGTACTGCAGAGTCCCAACAAAGGATGTGCAGAGGCTGCCCTGATCCAGCTCCTTGGCATAACCAAGGTCAATGATTTTGTGTATTAACTGAAACACACAACAGAGAACAAGAGTGTCAGACTGAGGTCCTGTTAAAAGCACATCATACAACAGAAAGAGAAGGTTCAGCTCTTCAAAGGCATGCAGGAAATGTGCCAATGAAGAGATGGAAGCAGAAAGGGAAGGCTTCTGTGGATTCCTAAAACTGCAACGTTTATAAAGTTGTCATGGGCTGTACACACACTTAGCAGTCATGTCTCCAGCCCTTTCCAATCTTCGGTCCATCAGTGCAGTCTGGTTCTCTCCTTAACAGTTGAAAGCCACTCCAGCTGCAGATGGAACACTGTTCCCCTGACACACTGACCTGAGGCAGCTCTCACACTGGGCTGAGAGCTCCTGCACAGGGCCCATGGAACTGCATGAGGCACATGCACCTCCCTCTTACCCTCACCTGTCTGTGCAGGGAGAGACAGCTGGCTCTGCTTACCCTTTGCTCTCCTTGCTGCAGCACAATGTTCTCTGGTTTCAAGTCTCTGTGGATGATCCTGTTCTCATGAAGGTACCTGAGAGCAGAAGCTGAGACAGAAAAAGCCACTTCTAAGAGCACAATTAACAGTACCTAGCAGGAACTCAGTAAGGATTCAGTTCTACTTTGTCTAATCATGGCTTTTGGGTCAAATCTTGTACAATAAAGCACACAATGAAACATCAAGAGGTAAGGTCAGCATCAAACAATCAAACACCACTGGACACAAGTGGAGTTTTCTGCCTGGGTGTTCCCTCACATCCTTCTTGTAAACTGCAATAACACTGGCCAGCTTGCAGTCAGCAGGGACCTCCCCAGCCTCAAGATCATAAAAGGTCAGAGTAAGATGGAGTTAAGGTCCCTGCTGCACATTCATAGACAGGATTGATTCAGCACTGAAAGAGCTTCCACAGTCCAGACAAAACTGGAGGTACTGCCACCACTTACCAATGTCAGACAACAAGATGAGAATGGCTTCCTCCTGCAAGCCACAGCAATTCTCCAGCTGATTCAGGTACTGCAAGGAAACAACACAGATTGTTCCTTCCCTCCTCTATCCTGAGTGAGGCTCACAGTCCCACAAGTTCTCAGGGATGCAAGAAGTTTAAGTAACAGCAATTAAATTCTCTGAAGGCACAAAACTATGGTCTGTGACCTCTGGCAGCAGCAGTTACAGCTTCAGGCCTTGGTCTAATTGCATGGGAGGATAAAAGAGCAGGTGAAAGAAGTCAGTGTCATCCTGTTCTCATCCTTCTACTTGCTCCATCCTGCTCAGCCATCTACCCTGCACATGGCAGTATCAGCATAAATCTCAGGTCTAAGCTCTGGGTTTTAACAAAGGTTAGAAAAAACGTATGATTAGAAAACCTTAAGGTTCGAAAACTATCCTGTGGGGTTTTCTCTCTGACAGACAGGAGTTAATCCCTTGCAGGGAGGGCCCAGCCTACACATGTACCCTGTCCTGTGATGCTCTGGGCCACACTCACACTGTTGCCCACCCCTCACACGGGCCCTCCTCTATGTGCAAACTCCTCACAGTGCCACTTGCAGCAAAACAAATACAAAAAGTCCCACAAAGCACTCAAGTTTCCAAAAGCTGAACACAACACCGAGGACCAACCCACCAACATTTGCTGATGGCATGACTAGGAAGCACCAGGATGTGAAAACAAAGACTTTATGGGAAAACTTCAAGAGAACAGCCAGGATAAGGTGAGAAGCTGCTCCAGCCCTTGGACACCTTCCCAGGGCCCTCACCTTGCGCAGGTCTCCACCCTGGCAGTACTCCATGGCCAGCAGGGGCAGGTCATTTGGTGCAAGTTTCTGCATCCCTTCAGGGACATCACGGGCAGCCACCACGTTGGGATGGTTGAGCCTGAGGAATGAAAACAAGGCAAGTACACGGGGTATTCTGCAACTGCTACAGAGTTTCACGTGCTCATGGTCATCACTCAAAGCCCTGCATAGTCACTAGTCCTTTTAGAAACTGGACTAGTGAATTCTAAAGGTCTGCAATTCATCCACCCATCATGGAAAAGCCTCATCCAAACTCTTTGCATTCCATGTGCAGACAGGGCATTCCTTCAACGCACAAGCTCAACAGATCCGCCCAGAAGGCACAGCAACAAACCTCGCAAAGGAGTGCAAGGCAGCGGGTTTCCACTGCCCAGGAAAGACCCAAAACGCAATCAGAGACCGGAACCCCCAGGAGTCACCCCCCGCTCGGAGGGCCGCCCCAGCACGGACATTCACCCGCAGGCGTCATCCCCCGCCCCAGCACGGACATTCGGTCACACGGAGTCAATTCCCCGCCCCGAGGGCCACCCCAGCACGGACATTCGGGCACAAGGAGTCATCCTCCGCCCCAGCACGGACATTCGGGCACACAGAGCAGCACCATCGCCCAGAGCACTGCGAGCCCCCGAGCCTGGCGGGGCCGGGTCTGCTGCAGCACGAACGGCCCGGCCTGGGAGGGGAATGCCCGGCCCGGGAAGGGAATGCCCGGCCTGGCAGGGCCCCGCGGCGCGGCCTCACCGCTTCATGATCTGTATCTCCAGCGCCCAGCGGTCGCGGTTCCGCGGGCTCAGCTCCTGCCGGCACTGCTTGATGGCCACCTGCTCGCCGGTCTCCTGCGGGCACACGGGCCGGGCTGAGCGCGGGGGGCGCGGGCCGGGGCGGGCCGGGGCAGCCCGGGGCCCCGCACCTCGCCGCGCCGCGCCTCACCTCACCTTGTTGTGCCAGCGGACCACGTTGCCGAAGCCGCCGGTGCCGAGGCGCTCCCGCATCTCCCACGGGCCGCAGGACAGGCCCTGCAGCGCACACGGCCGGCTCATGGCGGCCCCGGCCACGGCCCCACGCCCAGCGCTTCCGGCCCCGCCGCCCGCCCGCCCGCGCTTAAAGGGGCCGCGCCCCGGGAGCGGGACCGGCAGGGCAGAGCGGAGGGAACGGGGAGGGACCGGGCAGAGCAGAGCAGAGCAGAGCAGGGCAGAGCAGAGCAGGGCAGAGCAGAGCAGAGCGGGGGGAACGGGGAGGGACCGGNCCGGGCAGGGCAGGGCAGGGCAGGGCAGGGCAGAGCAGAGCAGAGCAGAGCAGAGCGGGGGGAACGGAGAGGGACCGGGCAGGGCAGAGCGGGGGGAACGGGGAGGGCAGAGCAGGGCGATCGCTGAGTACAGAGCGGGGGGATCGCTGAGGGATCTCTGAGGGCAGAGCAGGGCGATCGCTGAGGGCAGAGCAGGGGGATCGCTGAGGGATCTCTGAGGGCAGAGCGGCGCTTGCGGGCGGCGTGAGCCGCAAACACACACCCCAAACCCGCCGGGCTCGCAGCACGGGCTGTCCGTGTGCCCTCACCCACAGCGCTGCTCGGCCATCGCCTCAGGGC
>VWZD01003899.1:0-17756 GCA_013396695.1 Sakesphorus luctuosus | reverse complement strand
AAGGAATCTGAAACAATATTTACTGGTCTGTGGTGCCAAGTTTGAAAAGTCCACACTACAGCTTTAAGCTCCAGTGTCTGTAAGGAATCTCGAGGCTGACCCACAATGATGTTCTCATGCCACTGGCCATCAGCAGTTTGCCAAGTACTAACAGCTTTATGGGATTTTTTCCCTGCATCAGTGAAAACTGTTTCTCCTTCGACAGGAGTTTCAGACAGTTTAGGTCCCTGTTCGGGCGCCATATAATGTAAACAAAGTTGAGTGCGGAGACAAGGACTCCACCACGAAAATCCATAGGATTGATAGTGAAGACATTTATTTCACACAGCACACAGGTTATATAGGGTTACAGATACATCTTATTGGTTAAAGGAATCACAACTCAAGCACGTTAGAACTTTTAATTGGATACAAGCTCATATCTCACAAGCTCCAATGTTTACATTATCTCATCCTGATGTTTTGAGGTTCTGTGTCCGGAGAAGCTAGGCCTAGAGGCACTCCCGTAAGAATGTACTGTTAAGGAGTAACCCAGGCTCGTTAGCAAACACCAGGTGTTCGGCCTTGCATATTTTCTCAACCTCTCTTGCTGGCATATCAGCAAAATTCTCATGACTTAGAGCAGCAAGCTTCTCAGCCTGGAGCAGCTTAGATTGTTCATAAATCCACTTTTCTGCAATAAATCTCTCAACACACAGTCAGGGCCAGAGTTATTGCACAGAAAATTTGCCTTGAAATAGGATAGGAATGAAAATACAAATATACACTGACGCAGGCAGGACTATGTGGGAGTGGGCAAAGGGCTGAGGGAGTCTCCTAATAGCATAGGTGGAGAGAATGGAACCAAGGAAGAGTGTCAGCACTACACAAAGAGGCTGTAAACACATGGCAATAACAGGTAGGTAGGGAAAAACAGAACAGGCTAAAGAAGACTGACAGGAGAGGAAATATGTGTATACATTGCCAGCTTCTTGCTTCTGTGAAATCTAACAGCATTTCCTGGCTTTTGCTTATTCCACAGCCTGCACTAGAAATAAATGCTACAACGAGGGCCAATGTTCAGAGGCATATTATTCCCCACAGCTCTTCATCTGCCAGTGCCACCAAGGTTTCTCAGGCAAGCAGTGTGAAATAGGTGAGTCCACCACATCAATCACTGTGAGCAATGCTGTTGGGTTTGGCTGTGCAGTGCACAGGGATGAGGTACCCAGCAGCTCCTGCTGGATCCCAGGCTCTCTATGAAGTTGCCTGTTTTTATCCTAAAGCTAATACTACAAAGAGCTTTTAAGGACACCTGGGCTGTTCTCAGCATCTCTTAATAAAACTCTAAATTTTGTAGCTGAAGACCTCTGTATACACTTACAGTCTGCTTGACAGGGCATTTTCACTGACTTTCTAGACAAGACACCTAAGAGTCCAGTTTAAACAGAACAGAGACTGGGGAAGCAGGGTTGGGATGCTGTCCTTACAGCAACATTTGGTTCCCTTTTGTTCAGACACTGAAGTGAAATGCTACAGAGATGCTGGAGTGGCATACAGAGGTACATGGAGCACGACAGAGAGTGGAACTGAATGTTTAAACTGGAAGAGCAATGACTTGATGGACTGGGCATACAGTGGCCAAAGAAAGGATGCTGCTGAGCTGGGATTGGGCAACCACAACTATTGCAGGTGAGGGGCTGGTGGCACACAGGTCAGAGCCACAGGAATCAACCCATTCTAAGAGCTTGGAGCAAAGGAACAGCTGTTTGCTGTAGTTTGATACCAAGCAGGTGCAGGTATGGCACAGCCCATGAGCAGCAATTCCAAATTCTGGAGACATATTTGAACTTCAGATCTGTCTAGACTGGATGCTTATGACAGACTAAAAGATGTAGATATCTCTCACCCCATAGTCTTTCCCTTGTCCCTTCTCAGTGCCTAAAACTCCATTTGTAATTCAGTTTCCTGCAGCTCCAGATCCCCATCAAAACTGTAACAATATAATGCTTTTTGCAAATGAACTAAACTGCACAGACATGCTGTCCACTCCTGCTAGATGCTGGCCATCTCATCTTCACCCTCATGTTACAACAGGAATCCAAACAACTCCTGATGGGTCAGTCCATGTCTTCACTGCAGGGCAAGCTTTAAGCTACTGAACTAGATGGCAGACATGGATTGTTGCCAAGAGCTTTATAATGATGCATAATATCATAACTCTTTCAGAAACCCAGATGAGGATTCCAGACCTTGGTGCTATATCTATAAAGGGGGAAGGTACACCTGGGAACACTGCAGTGTGCCCTCCTGTTCAAAAGGTACATGCAGGGGGACAGGGAATGGACTTTGGAGTTTCCATTATTCACTGCATACATAAGGTTTCACTGTAGACTTGTGCTGTTTCTGTAGCCTGAAAAACTGACACTCTCAGGTTAAATAATGTTTAAGCCTCTCATATGTGTGACACCAAGAGACTGAGATGATGGTGAATATAGAGGTGCCTTGGCAGAGATCACACTTAGGAACAACTGATGGGTTTGTATCCATGGGTTAATGTGCAGCTTTCTCCTTGCAGTGACAGCCACGAGCTGCAGGTCGGGGAGGGGCACAGATTACCGGGGCAGCCACAGTGTTACCACTTCTGGAGCCACCTGTCTGAAGTGGAATTCTGGAATCCTTGTCAACAAGCTATACACTTCCCGGAGAATAGATGCTTTCCAGCTGGACCTTGGTGATCACAACTTCTGTAGGTGTGTAGTCGGGTATAGAATAAAGAAAATCCCACCAAAGTGTCTTGTGGTGCTCCAAAGGCAGGGCTGTATCTGTTACATGGGCTATTAAAGCACAGGAAACACATTCCTGCTGGGAATGAAGCTCCCTTGTAATAGTAATTTTATACTGCCTGACCTGTCTTTGCTTCTCTAACATCAGACTCCATAAATGGAAATTCCACATGCCCTCAGGGCCCTCTGTATCTCTAGAAAAATCAAACAGAATGCACCCGGGTCACAGTCTGCCACCTTTAGCTCTCCACAAACTCCCTGCAAATCTGATAATACAAAGAGCTCTTCTCTTTCCTGTGCTGCAGGAATCCTGACAATGACAGCAAGCCCTGGTGCCACGTCCTGAAAGGAAGTCAGCTTACATGGGAGTACTGCAATGTGCCTACTTGCTGTAAGGACACTCCTGATTCTTCTCTTTCTTTGGGCCATTACAGTCCTGCATGTCCTCGGTATTAAACTCAAGCCTCTTACAAGTAAAATAAGAGCTGGAGGCAAAAAAATAAAAGGTTTTTTGGAGTAGAGAGAGGTTCTGTAGCTCCACTCTCATAGAAATGCCTTTTTCTCTGCCAGAAGGGAAGACTGCAGAAGTGAAGGGCAGGAAAGGCAGGGTTTCCTCACTGTATTTTTAAAATCAGAATACGAGTTTCCTAGGAAACAGGAATGAGTCAGATACCAGAGAGTTCACAGCAGGCTGGCTCAGCATGCACTGGTGATTTAACCCAAACTGAAGAGAAGAGCGGCAGAACCAAAGGCCTGTTTGTGGGTTTGTCCCGCAGCCACCTGTGGCTCTCGGCAGCGCGGGGGGCGCCAGTTCAGGATCCAGGGCGGGTCCCGCACAGACATCGCCGCGCACCCCTGGCAGGCTGCGATCTTCGCCAGGTACCGCCGGCTGCCCGGGGAGCGCTTCCTCTGCGGGGGAATCCTCATCAGCTCCTGCTGGGTCCTGTCAGCCGCTCACTGCTTTGAGGAAGGGTAAGTGCAGGAGTCAGCACGATCTGGGGGAAAAAATCTGGACAATGGAAGCATCTGGTATAGCCTTCCTGTTGGAAAAAACCTCTTTATCCCAGTAAGTGATTCTGCACTAAAGATTATAGTTCGTTGTGCTGAGCATTACAGAGAGGCCTTTATTGTGCAAACTGGCAGCATGGCATTGAGGTACCACAGCAGAATATCAAATAGCAGAAGAACAAAGTTGGTAATGCACATGCAGAGCCATCTGAAACTTGAGAACAGCAAGGGGCTGGCAGAGAAGCTTTGCCATGATGGCTGTAAGCAAATAGCCCAAAAATGAAGCCAAATAGGTCACTTGAAGTCAAGCTTCCTGGGTAACAAAGTAGTAGTATGAGAAAAGCAGAAGTTCTAAAAACACATCTTGAAGGGAAGGGTCCCCTCTAGTTAATAGGAGAATAGAGACTCTCTTGTTCTGCAGCTTTAGGACAAATCAGCTAAAGATTGTGCTGGGTAGGACTTCCCGAACCACCCCCGAGGAAAATGAACAAAACTTTCAAGTGAAGAACTACATTGTGCATCAGAGATTTGACTCAGAAAATTTCGACAATGATATTGGTAAGAACTTTTCTGACCTTGTGACTGAAGAGCTCTGGGTTGGCTCAAGTTTGTGGTTAATGAAGTGAGGATTTTTGTTCTCCCTGCTCAGCTCTGTTGCAGCTGAGCTCAGACACAGAGGCCTGTGCTGCTGAGACAGACACTGTGCGTGCTGCCTGCCTGCCCACACCTCAGCTGCAGCTGCCTGACTGGACCGAGTGTGAGATCTCTGGGTATGGCAAAAGCGACGAATGTAAGTAGAGGATCTACATGCAAATAGAAGATAGTCTGTCCACAGCTCGAGTCCCCTGCCCTCCAAGAGTTCAAGCCTTTAGCATTACTGAATGTCTAATGTATCATATTGGCTTATATGAGCACTACAAAATGTATGTGTAAGTAGCAGCTACCCAAACCAAGTTTTGCAGTAAGTTCCTTCATTCATCTGAGTTCTGTCAGCTCTGTGGGCCAGTGGAGTCTTCCTTGATACTCCCCACAGTACAAACCCAAAAAACTGGCACAATGGATGAGGAAGGAAAGACAGCAAATTTGCAATCACAGCTGCCACGTTTCTGCTGCACTCAGCACATTTAGATATTGTAGTTTGGACAGAAATCCATTCCTGTCAAGGTTTGATGTGCCATACAGTTGCAGATATGTGTCAGAAGGCTGGCTAAATAAAGTGGGCTATAACAAACAGGAATAAAAGCTGTCTGAAAGTATACAGGCAGACCTGTATTTAAAGAAAACAAACCCCTTCCAGCTCTTACTTTACTTTATACCTTTCTTTTTTCTTGAATTCTCTAACTTGTAAAATTTTTAAGACAGAGACTGTGACTCATCCATCATACAAGGCCTAATCATAGTTTGAACCCTGAGGGGGTTTGGAACAGACCTGAAGATGTAACATGCAAGTGTTTTTAAAGTGCTTTTAGAGCTTGTCCTCAGCATTGCTTACAGGGAGTGCAGGATAAACGCTCTGAGAGCGAAGGATGCTGCAACTGTAACTCAAAACTAGGCTGAATAACAACAATCTTGCCAACTTTCAGTTTTGTCCAATATCCAATATAAACCCAATATCCAAACCAGTCAACCAACCAAACCTCTTCCATTCCAACATTAAGTGTAAATTCCTATCCAGTTACTGACTTTTGTTAGTGCAAGTCTAATATTAAAAGGCCAGGACCCTGTTTCATGCAGTTAAGGCATTTTCATAGGCACTTCCTGTGACTTCATTTTGATTGATGTAACTGTGCGAAGATGACCTACCCACCCAGTAGTCTTTAATTTGGGGCCTAGAAAAACCTCTTTAACTTGCTAAAGCTTGCTGAAGAAACAACATTCTCTGTCAATTAGATTTAAGCTGTTCTCAGTAGCAAAGTGGAACACCCAAGATATAAAAAGGACCCTTTGGTAAAGAAATATTAGTTCAGCCACCGAGCTGCTTCTGTTTACTGTCCTCTAAACTGCAGCAACTGAACTGCAATTTTTAAAAAACATATATACACACACAGAGACATATAGATATATTTATAATGTAATTTTTCTTCCAGTTTCTCCATTCTACTCTGAGCACCTGAAGGAAGGGCACGTCAGGCTGTTCCCAGCCAGCCGGTGCACGGCCCAGCTCCTGGGCAACCGCACCGTCACCGCCAACATGCTCTGTGCAGGGGACACCAGGAACCTGGATGATGCCTGCAAGGTAAACCCAGTTCTCTTCCTCCTTTCTTCCCCTTGGCTCTTTTCTCTGTCCTTGGTTGTCTGAGCTAACCAACAAAAAGCTTCAGAAAATAGTTTGAAGAAGTTACACATCTTACGTGACAGTTACAGCAGACTTTTATTGAACAGAACTGAACTGCTGGGCCCTCTTTCTTTTCTGCTCCCCTGCTCCTCATAGCTGGGAAGGCAGGGCACACTGAGCCAATCAAACCAGAGCAATACACACTGAAAATCCCAAATACAGGAAATACCACAAAAATGAACAGGAAAATCCACCCCGGCATTTCCTAATATTTTCTGTTCTGTGAGCGTGCAAAACACTCAGCAGGAGGTTCTGCAGGAGGAAGGGGGTGCCTCTCTACTGGAAAACAGAGAAAAGAAAAATAAAGGCTGAAATATGGTGGAGAACAAGCAGCTGTAACAGGAGGAAACAGGGCATGCATTCAATCCACATCCTTTCTGTGTGAACAGCACTTTAATAATTTTGCCTCGCTGTTACACACAGCAGTATAAGCCCCATTGGATCTCTACAGCTTGAATAAAGGCCTTGCTCTTTTTTATATCTCACCTACATTTCACAAAAGAACATTTTTTTGCATCTCTCCCCATGAGGAGCATTGAAGGAGTGTGGAACACAACAGTGACTTATGTAAAGGTGCTGTTACTGAGAGCTCTTGGTTTGTGAGCATACTGCAAACACCAGTGCACCACTAAAGCCAGTGGGAGCAAAACACCAACACAAACTCAAACAAACAAACCAGGAAATTGTTGCTAATCTGCTGCTTCTCTGCAGGGAGACTCTGGAGGGCCCCTGGTGTGCCTGAAGGACGATCGGATGTACCTGGTTGGGATCATCAGCTGGGGCATCGGCTGTGGCCGCAAGGGCATCCCTGGGGTTTACACCAATGTCAGCCGCTATCTGGACTGGATTCAGGACACCATGAAAGCCTGAGAGAGAAAACTGAACTCTCTGCAACCTTTTGGCCATGCCCTCACAGCTTCCTTCTGGTGCCTGAAGGATTCTGACCGCGCTTCCCGTTTGTCCAGAGGGTTTGACTTTCAGTACAACAGGAAGACAAACTGCAGTGTGTGAGAAGGGCACGTTCTCAAATGACTCTCCTTTCCCTATTCCAGGTTATCAGAAACTAATCCTTCTCTTCCCCCAACATCCCCAAGCTGTCTAACTTGCATCAAATCACATGAGTACAATTAAAAACTAATTTGGGGCCCAAAGAATAAACCAAGAAAGAACATAATTCATCCCTTAGGCAGATAGGTTGTTTTGGTAATGGGTGTAAACTGAAGGCAAAGGGGACAGATTTAATTTCCTGAAAGCTTCATTTCCCTCCTTATTTGGCTGTAAAATTTGAAGATATTCCAGTCAGGCTTAAGCTCTGTCCTTATACCATTTGACTTTGGTAATTTAAGCTGGTGCCAGCTTGACTCCAATAGAAAGAACTCCTAAGCTGCACTCCTAAAGACATTTTCACTGAGGTTCTGAGAAATGCTCAGCACTCCTTCTGGGAAACACAGAAAAATTACCAGGAAAGTAATGAATTTTAGCTTTTTAGACAGTGACTTAGGCCCCAGATTACAATCCCAACTGCAAAAAGACATTTACCTCCCTCGGGCACCCACCCTTCACAATCCAATGGTCATAGTTTACCTTCCTCCTCAAATACCAACCATATTTCTTGTAAAGCCTGCACAAACCACTCTGAAATGATACAGATGACATGTAAAAATTAATTTTATTGATGCCCTCGTTGAAGGTTTTATTTGCACTGAACATGCTCAGCAGTAATGTCAGCTCAGCAGATGCCACCTGCTATGACATCCTTCAGGAACCCTGGAACCTGCAGCTCCAGAAGATGCCACTCACCCACTGCCAGTCCCTGTGACATGCACACCAGAAGGGATGCTCTCCTTCCTTCAGTGTCACCCTGTCCTGCCCACAAGGAGCTGCACATGCTGGACTGCACAGCCACATGTGTGTGGTCACATGTGCAGCATCTCAGGTACAGGTTCTGCTACCAGAGAGAGAACACATGGGCATGTGCTGGCCAAAGAGCCTGTAACAGACAACATAAACAGTGCAGATGCCTCTCATTTCCTATTTATGCTGCACAGAGGGAGGTACCACAGGCTGGGATGGGCAGATGTAGCAACAGCTCCTGCAGAGGAGATGGTTCCCAATTCTTGAATCCACCTGATTGGTACAGGAACTGGAACGAGGTAGGACAGGCAAGAACACTACAAAGGTACCAGGTCACAGCTACATCAAAGACAGACATCAGTGAGCAGGAGAACAGCAGTATCACCTTCATTTGCAACAGGCAAGTGGAGGCAAAAGGAAGTTTCAACAAGGTACTATGACAGTGATGACCTTCATTTATTCACAGCTTCAGTTTCCACTGGGGCTGTGTCTCCACAAAAATTCTCCTACCTGTCTCTTGTCTGATTCCCCAAAGAAGCTGGGAGAATTAATTCCTACCTTCAAATACTGATGAATAAGAAGAGAAGCAGAATTGCACTGAGGTGCCACCACCCGTCAGTTACAAGATTTGAATAGATTTCAGGTCTATGTTCAGAGATTCAAGATACTCAACGATCAAGATGGCTTATGAACTATTTAGAAGAAGCATGCACTTCTTCCCTTCCTCCCTCTGTGGCACCATCCCCAATCTCAGGCTTCTCAACTTGCTATCCTGGGTGGAACAACATACCCTTCCACTTTTTCCAGCCCCTTTGAGGCAGAATGGCACGATGATTTCCCTGCTGCCAAGAACTATCCAGCTCTCCATCCCAACACACAGTGATAGAGAAAGGCAGATACTGGAGTTGAAGTTTGTGGAAATTCAACTTTGGAACATCTACAAAGGGATAAAAACCAATCACAAATATGGAAGAGGAGTTACAAAATGCAATAAATACCTGGAATTTCCTCTAAGACAGCAAAATGAAGGTGATACAAGCTTACATAGCTGACTCACTAGTCCCAAGGGACCTGAACACCTCTGCCATCTGCTATTGTTCCAAATACAGGACTCAGCTGGAGAAGAGGTGGTGTCAGGTCACCCTTACTTTCCCCTGCTTTCCAGCAGTCCAAGCACTGGCTTTCCTGCTCATGCTACTACAGGTGAGGGAGCAACCCTACACAGATGGATGGGTAAGGGGCTGCATCCAACAGCCAGGGACAGGGGAAACAGCAAAAGTGCTCCTCCTCACTGGCAGGATCCTCTAGGTCCGGACTTGGAACTTGCCAGCCTTTGTCATGTACTTTATCCCCTTGAATGGCTTGTACTTCTCCCCATACATGTCCAAGCGATTCACCTTCAGTCCTAAAGGCAAACAAACATTGTCAGAGTGACACAAACAAAGCCTTCAGCATGCAGGGACAGAACATCCTACTACAGAGAGCACAGGGGAGGTTTTAGCAAGCAGTGAACAGCACAGAGAAAAACTGAGAACTGCCAAATGTCAGGATCATTCTTTACAAACACATCCACATCCTAAAATTCTTTACAGGTTTGTAAGCACAAAATGCAAGGAAATGTAGAGGAGTTGATTCACAGAGCACCAGAAAGAACAAATCCATGTATCTGTAGTCAAAGCAGACAATTTGTTTGCTTGCAAGCAAACCATGTTTCAGGTAGAAAGTACTTCAGAAGGCTTGCAAAGCTACTTCAGCTACATGCAGAGTGAGCACTGGCACAGCAGAGAGCATTGCCCTTCTGTACCTNCATTCTTTACAAACACATCCACATCCTAAAATTCTTTACAGGTTTGTAAGCACAAAATGCAAGGAAATGTAGAGGAGTTGATTCACAGAGCACCAGAAAGAACAAATCCATGTATCTGTAGTCAAAGCAGACAATTTGTTTGCTTGCAAGCAAACCATGTTTCAGGTAGAAAGTACTTCAGAAGGCTTGCAAAGCTACTTCAGCTACATGCAGAGTGAGCACTGGCACAGCAGAGAGCATTGCCCTTCTGTACCTGACAGTCACTCACCAGATATAGCCAGCTGCTGAATTTTAAACTGCAGGTTAATGGTGGGGTTTTCATCTGGTTTTGATGTCCCAGCTTGCAGGCTCACACTCCCCTTCAGGCTTGGCAGCTTCTGAGGGTTTATTTTCCCCACATCCCATGACAGCAACTGAAAGGAAGAGAAAATGCAGCAGTGAAACAGAAATGCTACAACACCCTCTAAAGAAGAGTCCCCTTCCAATGACAGCTTTTAGTGTTTCTTCAGGAAAATGTCTCTTTTTAATTATCTTGCCTTTCATGTGGGACAGACACAGGTTTAAGGAGCGGACACCTCAGACCACTGTTCTCCCTTTCCTTCCAGGAGGTTCCCCAAAAGCCTGACACAAATGGCAGTTCCCCAAATTGTACCAAAAGTCCCCATGGACAAGTCCATCAGATTAAGTTTGCAATAAGAAAATAAAAAAGTGAACTACTCAGGCTCAAACAATAAAACCAGAACACCCCAAACCACATCAAACCCCACTAACCAACCCCCAGTGTTTGCAAAGGACCAAGTCTAACAGGCAGTACTAGGTGTGACAACTAGATATGCAGAAGTTAGTAAGGCATCCACCAGATTAACACCTCATCATACAATACCAGTGCTTCCATTTTCTTCACACACCAAGTAACCAGGACTACAATCCACTCAGACACTAAGCTATTTGCTGTGGGAACTGAGAAAACTGATAGTATGAGATTGTTCAGAAAAAACAAGATACTGCCTTGAGCAAAGCAGTGTTCCTGGAAGCATGACCAGCTCCACTGCATTTTCTTAAGAAAGATTAAAAAACACAGTATCTAATTTCTCTCTCTCTCCTCTCACCTTTGTAACTGGATCGAAGACATGTGTTCCCTGGGAGGGTGTAAGGGTCATATTTAAGACACTTTTTGGCATCTGGCTGGTGACCATCACCCCCTCCACAGTCTTGCCCATGGTCTGCTTGGGCCCCACTGTGATCTCAAACCGTCCCAGGGAGCTGCTGTCACGGAAACTGATGTTGTGCTTCACATACACAGGAATTGCCACCAGACTGGAATAGAGACAGAAACAGAAGGTCCTTGTCAATCTCTTGCCTTCATATTTGGTTTTCCTGATGCACTGAAAACACTGGAAACCAGTCTACTTAACAGAGAAGGAACTCCTACACCCATTTGTTTGATCTAAGAGCCAAGGCAGAACCCCATTCTCAAGTCTTAGTTACACTTTTTTTAATCAAGCTTGCTGTATCTTGGTTTTTTATCTCTCTGCAGACAGGCAACTACATCCAATATAACAGGAGACTTGAGCAAAGGATGAGAAATGTTTTTTGCATGTCACAACCAGGCTGGGAAGCAGTTCCAGGCAGTGCAGCAGCACTTGCAACCAAAAGTTCATTTCCCATTCCCTTTCACCTACTTGAGATAAATCTGACAAAGTCTAACAAAAATCTTTAGCATCTGTAATCCTAAGTAGTACTTGGCAAGCTGCTTCTAGAAAAGAGCACAAACAGTGGACAAGACCTTGTAGCTCTATTAAGAGAGGTGTCAAAAACCTAACAAGAACACCAAACTATCTTGTTTTATTCTAAAAGTTTTTTATAAGCATAAGAAATCAATGGCTTGATTACTCCACACTGCCTAATTCTTTCCCTCTCTAGTCTGTTTATCTCCCACTAGCCTCTGAAAGTCTGGCTGACCAAAATTACAGAATCACTGCTCCAAACAATGATGTTTTAAAAAAGGAAAAATGAAAGTTATCTTGCACCTTTACTTCATTTGGCACAGTGTGCCACCTGATTTTTAAAAGCTCCCTTTTTTTATCCTCTCCCTAGCCAGAAAGATCCAAATTTCATAATTCACAGCACTACATTCATCACCTACTTCTGAGCACTGACATGGTAGGAGAGCAAGCGAAAATTCCCATCAGGTGGAATGAAGGAGAGAATTCTTTCTGACTCCCAGCGCTTGAACCGCACGCAGGGGTGGAAGCTGACATCGTCCAGCAGCCGAGGGTTCTGGGCAGAAACAAAGCCACTGGTTTGGGAAGGCAGAGCCACTGCAAGTGACCTCCTCTTCTCCTCAGCCTTCTGTCCATGAAGGGCTTTACCATCTGACACGCTCTGACCACTTGGAGTTGTCTGCATTCAGACATGCTGAACTGATTGATGCTGTTATGTGAAAGCAGTAACCAACAACCTCTATCATTCTTTAGGATATTTTGTTTTAGAAAATTCAGTCATGTCAAATGATGGCATTGATACATTCTCATGAAAAACATGGCCTTCATGATATCTGCCTAGAGCATCACTGTATCTCAGCAACTTAGGCACAGCACACACTACCAATGCTTTTAAACAAAGAATCTGAAAATAAAACTTCTAGAGTCAAAGAAATGACTCACTTCGAGTCATTTCCTTCTCTTTTTGTTTGGTATACCCAGATTCCATCAGTGTAGGACAGATCTTAGCAGCAGGGCTGGGAAACCCCTTTCAGATGATTTAAGTAAAGATAAATCCTTGAGCTTTACCATAAAGGAGAGGGTCAGGTCTGGCATGCCAGTCAGCTTGACACAAGCATCAATCACCCCTTGGATTTCAGCAGTAATTGTGGAACCTGCAACAACAAAGTAAACACAGGTGGTTATGTGAACCTGATCAAAAAAATCCCACAGTGGAAAAAACATCAGTGGGGAGGAAGGAGATCTATTATCTTTATGAAATGTCATGCTTCATTATGTTGTCTGCTCTACAGTTTTCTCATTCCCAAGAGGATTCACACAATTAAGAACCACAGACACCAGCAATGTCCACTTTAATGGGAAAAGAGAACAGCTCCCAACTCTAACAAGGCTAAGATGCACAAATACCAAAGAGAAAGTGCTATGCAGAATATCCATTCATCTTCTATTTTCCCAATATGAAATTGCTTATGAGACCTGAAGGACAAGTGAAAATCTTGGTACCTCTGTAAAATTTTTGACTGAATAGCCCATACAGGTTGGCAGAGTAAAACAGAAACAGAGTAAAACAGAAAAAGCTTCCTACACTTAGAGGAAGGAGATGCTCTTTGAAAACCCAACTCTCTCTTCAGACATGATCAGGACAAGTTCCCCTCACCTTAGCCAGAAGCAGCTTCCATACCTGACTTGTCAATGATTGCATCTATCTCCTCAATGACATCAAAATAGGCCTCATTGTTGGTGTATTTTACACCAGTCCGTCTCCAAGGCACCACTGAGAGCTGGCCAGTGGGAAGCTGGTCACCCACATTAGTGCTTCCTGCAAAAAGAAAGGCAATCACAACAACCCCAGAAGTTAGTCTTGCTCCAGAACAAGCCCCTGGGTTTACAGAATTTAATTGTAATTAACCCCCCAGAACCTCTGTTTCTCTGCAGGAGAGCAATTACTCTTCACTGTAATACTAAAATTTACATCTCTCTTACACACAGGTCTAAAACATAAACTCCCAGCAAACTAACATCCTGAAAGTCATGTTATGGCTGTAACTGGAAATGGAATCAGACTGTTCCAGCTTAAAAACCCCCAAAGCAACCCAAAACCAAATGAAAAACCAAAGTGCAGCTGGTGCTGAAAGTGGAGGGAGCCCCACAGTGAGGCACTAACACATGACCCCTTAAACACACCTGTGCTGCAGTTCAGAATGGTGTGGAACATAAATTTCCCTCACCCATGTCCTAATTTGCTTATGCAGCAATGTTGCCACATGGCCTTCCCAGCTTATCTGCTTTTTGCCTCCCNACTGACATGGTAGGAGAGCAAGCGAAAATTCCCATCAGGTGGAATGAAGGAGAGAATTCTTTCTGACTCCCAGCGCTTGAACCGCACGCAGGGGTGGAAGCTGACATCGTCCAGCAGCCGAGGGTTCTGGGCAGAAACAAAGCCACAGGTTTGGGAAGGCAGAGCCACTACAAGTGACCTCCTCTTCTCCTCAGCCTTCTGTCCATGAAGGGCTTTACCATCTGACACGCTCTGACCACTTGGAGTTGTCTGCATTCAGACATGCTGAACTGATTGATGCTGTTATGTGAAAGCAGTAACCAACAACCTCTATCATTCTTTAGGATATTTTGTTTTAGAAAATTCAGTCATGTCAAATGATGGCATTGATACATTCTCATGAAAAACATGGCCTTCATGATATCTGCCTAGAGCATCACTGTATCTCAGCAACTTAGGCACAGCACACACTACCAATGCTTTTAAACAAAGAATCTGAAAATAAAACTTCTAGAGTCAAAGAAATGACTCACTTCGAGTCATTTCCTTCTCTTTTTGTTTGGTATACCCAGATTCCATCAGTGTAGGACAGATCTTAGCAGCAGGGCTGGGAAACCCCTTTCAGATGATTTAAGTAAAGATAAATCCTTGAGCTTTACCATAAAGGAGAGGGTCAGGTCTGGCATGCCAGTCAGCTTGACACAAGCATCAATCACCCCTTGGATTTCAGCAGTAATTGTGGAACCTGCAACAATAAAGTAAACACAGGTGGTTATGTGAACCTGATCAAAAAAATCCCAAAGTGGAAAAAACATCAGTGGGGAGGAAGGAGATCTATTATCTTTATGAAATGTCATGCTTCATTATGTTGTCTGCTCTACAGTTTTCTCATTCCCAAGAGGATTCACACAATTAAGAACCACAGACACCAGCAATGTCCACTTTAATGGGAAAAGAGAACAGCTCCCAACTCTAACAAGGCTAAGATGCACAAATACCAAAGAGAAAGTGCTATGCAGAATATCCATTCATCTTCTATTTTCCCAATATGAAATTGCTTATGAGACCTGAAGGACAAGTGAAAATCTTGGTACCTCTGTAAAATTTTTGACTGAATAGCCCATACAGGTTGGCAGAGTAAAACAGAAACAGAGTAAAACAGAAAAAGCTTCCTACACTTAGAGGAAGGAGATGCTCTTTGAAAACCCAACTCTCTCTTCAGACATGATCAGGACAAGTTCCCCTCACCTTAGCCAGAAGCAGCTTCCATACCTGACTTGTCAATGATTGCATCTATCTCCTCAATGACATCAAAATAGGCCTCATTGTTGGTGTATTTTACACCAGTCCGTCTCCAAGGCACCACTGAGAGCTGGCCAGTGGGAAGCTGGTCACCCACATTAGTGCTTCCTGCAAAAAGAAAGGCAATCACAACAACCCCAGAAGTTAGTCTTGCTCCAGAACAAGCCCCTGGGTTTACAGAATTTAATTGTAATTAACCCCCCAGAACCTCTGTTTCTCTGCAGGAGAGCAATTACTCTTCACTGTAATACTAAAATTTACATCTCTCTTACACACAGGTCTAAAACATAAACTCCCAGCAAACTAACATCCTGAAAGTCATGTTATGGCTGTAACTGGAAATGGAATCAGACTGTTCCAGCTTAAAAACCCCCAAAGCAACCCAAAACCAAATGAAAAACCAAAGTGCAGCTGGTGCTGAAAGTGGAGGGAGCCCCACAGTGAGGCACTAACACATGACCCCTTAAACACACCTGTGCTGCAGTTCAGAATGGTGTGGAACATAAATTTCCCTCACCCATGTCCTAATTTGCTTATGCAGCAATGTTGCCACATGGCCTTCCCAGCTTATCTGCTTTTTGCCTCCCTGTACCTGTGATGGTGTTGACGACTGTTCGCAGAATAGTGGGAGGTTTGATCAGTTCCTTGAGAATATTGGACTCTGTTGCCAAGGGAAAGCCATTGTCCAGCATCTCCTCCAGCACCTCATAAACCACCACAACGTTGTCCTTGATTACCATCTCTGAGCAGACACCAAAATAATCCTGTGCAAAAGAAATAATTACCCAACGATCTGTGAAAGGGAATCTCACTGATCGTTCCCCCTGGTGGACACCCACACAGGGATAAATCAAACCTCTGCCTGGAGGAGGCAAAACAACTCTGAAACTCCAGGGGTTACTACAAGCACATCAGACAGACTGGCCACTCCAGCAGACACAGAGAACTCTGAACACCCTCTGCCAGTGCCCCACTAAGCTGGCAAACCCCCACATCAGCAGTCCCAACTGATTCAGCAATTTTTAAAATGGAACATTTAATTTAAATATGGTCTTATTCTATGTGGGCTTCCCATATCCTACAGGAGAGAGCACAAACACAAACCTGAGCTGCTGGTTACTTACAGCAATCAGAGAGATCAGGCATTCTGCACAAAGCATGAGCAACACACACTGTGACAGCAGAGAACTCCTTGTCCTGTGCTACAAACTCTGTTTCATATCAGGTTTTAATACAAGGCCAGGCCAGTGAAGAGACAAGCCTTGTACCCCCCAAAAAACAAGACCTAAAGCTCTGACAGGATCCATTTGTGGCCTGAACAGCCATTCCACTCCAGAAGTCAGTGAAACACTCAGAACACACTCACACTCCGACTGCCCTGGGGAAGGAAAAGCTCACATGACACTTGCCCAACATTTCCTGTGTTCTGGCAGGGTGATGGTCACGAGACATCTCGAATGTGGGCAACACAGCCCTGCTGTTGGCAGGCAGAGCCCATCATCTTCCCCAAATTCTCACAGGGATGGTGTTCACCAGAGCACAGAGGGAGCTGCACCCACTGCTTTGGGCAGCTGGCAGGGAGACCCCGGGGGTGGCTGTCACTGAGGGATTAAAGCACGTGGCTACGAACTGCAGGAGCCCCTGAGAGCACAAGGTGTGAGCTCAGAGCAATGGCAGGAGCCCCTGAGAGCACAAGGACAGCTCGGTGTGAGCTCAGAGCAATGGCAGGAGCCCCTGAGAGCACAAGGACAGCTCGGTGTGAGCTCAGAGCAATGGCAGGAGCCCCTGAGAGCACAAGGACAGCTCGGCGTNACAAGGGCAGCTCGGTGTGAGCTCCCAGCAATGGCAGAAGCCCCTGAGAGCACAAGGGCAGCTCGGTGTGAGCTCCCAGCAATGGCAGAAGCCCCTGAGAGCACAAGGGCAGCTCGGTGTGAGCTCCCAGCAATGGCAGGAGCCCCTGAGAGCACAAGGACAGCTCGGTGTGAGCTCCCAGCAATGGCAGGAGCCCCTCGAGGGCACAAGGTGTGAGCTCAGAGCCCCCAGGGCAGCCCAGGCTGCAGGACAGACACCCTGACTGCCCACAGGGGGTCACCGAGGCAGTGAATTCCCTGCAATGCCCCGTCTGTGCCCCCAAAAAGGATGAGGACAGGGTGACAGACACGGGGACACCCGAGGGCAGGACACAGACGGGAGGGCTCTGTGTTCCCCCCAGCCCCACCTGGAAGGTGTCCACGACGCGGTGCAGGAACTCGATGACGAAGAGCGGGGGCACCTCGCTCTGAATGACGGCCACGAAGAAGATCCTGTGGCGGTACACGGAGAGCAGGCAGTGGTGCGGGGTGGGGATCACGGGCGGCACGTTCTCCGCCTCCGCCGCGCGCTCCTGCGCCTCGAAGAAGTAATCGCAGACCGAGCGGCTCACCACGCTCTTCCAGTGCTTCTCCAGGAAGATGTCCCCGGCAGCGTTGATCAGGAACAGGCTGTGGATCATGGCGGGGCCGGGCTGAGCCGGGATGGGCTGTCACGGCCTGGGATGGAGTGAGCTGGGCTGGGCTGGGCTGGGATGTCACGGCCTGGGCTGGGCTGGGATGTCACGGCCTGGGCTGGGCTGGGCAGGGCTGGGCTATCTATCACGGCTTGGGCTAAACTGGACCGGGCTGAGCTGTGCCCAGATCAGCTGGGC
>VWZD01003897.1:30470-43518 GCA_013396695.1 Sakesphorus luctuosus | reverse complement strand
TAAAAACCTCACACATCAACAAGCCTTACACACTTGGATGAAGCATAAAAAAAGGGTACTTGGAATGTCACGCTCCCTGGCACAAGACATGATTGCTTATTGTTTCAGAGCAGAGGTTGAGTAAAAGAAGATAATTGCAACTGTCCTTTTTCTCTGCTTTGTAAAGACAGATATATATGTCTTAAAAAAAGTGAGGGTGGTCAGAACACACCAGCTCTCTTTACTGGATGGTAAGCATTATCAATAAGCGTAAGGATGTCCCTCTGTATCTTTTAAACCAACGTATTCCTCTACAATCATTGTTTAGATTCTCCAGAACCCAAGATGCATATTCCTGGGAGATCTCACAAGGCCAGAAGTCATCGGTTATTAAAGACTAACACAAATATCTTGAGTTTTAGAGAATTAAAACACATTCACCAATGAGGAGCTAAGATGATATCCTACCTGACCTTTCTCCTCTCACATTTGGGGACTGAAAAGATGGAAGGGTAACTACATCACCCCTGAAAACTACAGATTAAGAAATAAAAGCATGCAATTTGAATCCTGGGACCAGACTTCACCTCAGGCAGAAAAAAGTGTTTCCTGCAACTAGCTGTTGCTGCAGAGAAAAAGCATATTAATGATTGGTCCTACTCCTGGGGAATGCTTTATGTAAAGACATTAGTCAGCTTCTGGAGATACGTGAGCAGTCTCTTTAGGCATTCAGCACATTCAAGTGTTGCATAACGAAGCAACACTTGAAAGTTGGTAACAGATGGACTTGTTCCAGAGCTAGAAATTTTCTTGGCAATAGACTGGGAAACTATTTCCTCTACCATTCTCCACGTAGAAGAGGCTGTTTTGCTTTGTAATCGTCAGCTTTTCAGTATTCAAAAGGTCTCAAAGTTGCATGCAATTATGTCTCCTGATAGATCCACAATTCCTAAGGAAGACCAGATATGCCTTGCAACTAAAAGGAATGCTTTAATCACTTCGTGTTTGGCATTTCTTAGTAATACAGTCTTAAGCTTTTGGGATCACAGAGATGCCCGACTATAGCATGAAACTTTACCAACATGAAAGAAGGTATGTGGATGAAAGTACCATCTGTGTTCTTAGGTCCACAAAAATAAAGTATAATTCTGTCAGAACCAGAAAGAGATCCTTTATAGTCTTTGTGCAGAAAATAACTAGATGCCTACTAAATGCCTATCAGGAGGAACTGAACAGAAGTGCAGGCATACCAAGGGTAAAATTAATGTGGACAATCAGTCACATAACAGTTCTTCATGCATTGCCTTCCCCAGTCTTAGAGATGGCTCGTAACAACGAGACTATGATGCCCCACAATAATCTCCCCATGTTTTACACTGTAAGGTTACTAAGGAGCCAGCTCAGATGACACTCTGTTTCTCCTTCTCCATTCCTCACTTCCAGATGAGTACACAGAAAGAGGGCAAGATGAGAAGAGAAATACAACTTAACTAAGAGAGAGAGAAAAACAGAGTCAGCTCGTAGAATGGTAAATTATTCAGAGGTATAATATTTATTTGCCTTGTTGATTCTTGTCCTTAGCCAAAAGTCTTAACACTGCTTTCAACCACCTTCTTTTATCTAGCACATTTTCCCAGCTGTCCAATTGCAAATTGCTTAATGGAAAGCAGAAAAGAGAGGCTGAAGCTCTCTCAGGGAAGGTGATGAGAAAAGAGGAGGAAAAGATAAGTTTGAGTGCTGCCATATGCTAAGGCAGTCCTGGTGAGGAGAAGAAAGAGGCAGAAAAAAAGAGTCAGTGGGTCACAGCTCCCAGAAACCACAGAAACTGACTCATCACCTTTTCAGTCCATAGCAAAGGACAAAATAAACAGTGCACTGAATTGCTCAGCTCAGCAGCTTGGGACTTCTATCCCTTTGAGGGGAGGAAGAAAAAAAAAATAAGGGAGCTCATGGTTGTGGGGAATCATGAAGCCCAGCATGCAAACTGGCATTACTCTCCCTCTCCTTTACAGTGTCTGCGCTGAACCCTTGTCCCTCTGGCTACTTAAGTTTTCTCATGGGAACTCTGTCCTATCTGTTTCCATAAGTTCATCTCAGCCTAAGTCTCACAGTAAAATGGCAGTATTCTTTCTCCACCATCCTCCCTCCAAAAACAATGCTCCATTCCTGTTAGAATGAGGGGTGCAGACACACAGGCCAAGTCCATCAAAAGGTTCAAAGTCAGATAATTTCTAAAGAGGACAAATACTGTACATTGCATGGTTACAACAGTAGCAAGGTCTCCACTTTCCATATTCCTTTTTGCTACAAGATGTTATTAAAACAACTCTATTCAGAGCTTTTAAAATTCGCCACATTTTCCCTTCATAGTGAAGTTACATTGTATAGAGTTAATCTGATCAATATTTGAATTTCTTCAGGAATGTGTCATACTTCAAAAGTCACCTGGCTGAAAACCAGGATTAACTTCATCACTTTTCTATAATCAAGTTGATACATTTCCTCAACCATACTGAATTTCATTCCTATATTGTTCTTGTTTGTAATCACAACTAGAAAGCTATCTGCACAGCTGATTTCTCAATAGTTCCATGTAGTGCAAAGTAAGTACAATTTGACCTGCCAAACCCCTAAATAACCTCCACACTAAAATTAGCTAGATGACCTGGGCAGATTTTCAGGGATTTGCAGTTCACAGTGTCACCAATTTAACAGCTCTAATAAAGCATCTGATTAGATACTTTATAACAAATGGAGATTTAAAAAAAGGAAAGAAGTAAACTGCTTCAAATACTGAACTTCACTGAAAATATATATCTTGCCTGCTTATTTTGGCAACTTGCCATGTGTAGGATTTTACATAACTCCACTCTTCTCTCTTCACCAAGAGAGATAAGAGTCCCTGGTGACCTTGTATTTCACTTCTGAAAGTAAATTTAATCTGGAACGATTAAAGAATTTCTTATACATAAATCACGCACACAATATAAGACACAGGAGCATCACCTTGATCCCATCTTCGTGTACATACAAGCCTCCTTCCCAGTCCCTCAGACTTTTTCAGTTACATTTCAATTTTCTGAATCAAGAGATTGTCAAATTTGTTCCATTAAAACCACTTGGTACCTAATACTGTGGGAAAAAAACTTCACATCTTCCTGCAAATTTGGAATTTAACTTCCACCTGTTGGTATTTTTTTATATAAACACTGACATTTTAATATATTTTAATAAATATAATATNTCTAGACAGTGAGGAGCTCACCTCTGACCCTCCTCTTCTGCAGGCTAAACAACCCCAGCTCCCTCTCCCCATAGGACTTACTAGCCTTGTAGATACATAGATACACAGACACATAGATAGATATTTTAGTAACAATACTGATGTAATTAAGCCACAGGAGTTACATGCAAGAGAAAACAGGGAGTCTGTGGCAAAGATGGCAGAGATATTTTGGGTTTAACAGAAACATACAATTCAAAGCAATGACTGAAAAATGAGATAACCTTAAACTTTAACGTACAATGCCTTTATCTAACCTGTCTTGAATTCAATATATTTAATTGCTAAGAATACAAAACCAGCTTTTGTGTTTTAGAATATGGGATGCAGCAAGTTTACCACTGCATCTGATTCCAGAGAGTAGTGCCTTACAGGGATTGGGAACCACAAATAGCCCAGACCATTAGGAAAACAAGGGTATTATTTTTAGTAGGACCCAGAAAATGCACTCAGGCATCACAACCAAGAGTTCAAATTTTTATCTCAAAGCTATCTTCTCCTTCCTAATGCATAAAATTGTAACTTTTAAAGATCTTCAAAATGAGTATAGAGACCTGGGGTTCAAAAAGCTGGTAATACCTTTTAAGAACACAGACTGAAACAGTAATAAGCTGACAGCATGCTGCCAATCTCCTTTTAGATGAGCACTCAGGTGATTAGTAATTAAGTTATTAATTGTGACTTCTCTATTTTTACTGTAAGTGAAAACCTTCTGGTCAACACTGCTGTATTCAAAAATAATGCATGTTTAAGTCTCAAAAGCAGATTAAGTCCAATTTTCATAAAACAGTCAGACCACATACGTAGCTGTCACAAATAATGGACTTCACTTATACCCAGCCCAAACTCAACCTACTCAGGTAGTAGAGATAAAATGGAAGTGTTGATGTCAGAATATGATTATATCCAAAATTAGTCATCTATTTAATTAAGCTCAGTTGATTAAAAATAATAATTTCGTTCAACTGTTTAAACTTTCATTTCAATTACATGGCTACGTTGACAAGAACATATTCTTTGTTGCAACACAGATCCTGAAACAACAGGTCTGAGAACCTGCATTAGGGAAGTATTAGCATAGACCGACCTGAAACATCCAAGTCCCAAATTCCAAGTAACCTGAAATTAGCATTCAATAAGATACCATGAGGTTACAAGCAGATGGAAAAACACCACATGCAAGAAGGTACTGTCAACTAATCACAACTATGTTGGGAATTTACTGAATCAGTGATTAAAATAAGGACGTACTGACATAGGTGGAATGAACCAAACTTAGATAGGAATGCAGCAAAACTTTAATAAAATGGATTTTGGTAGCTTACTGAGACAGAATAAATTTAAAGGACTTACAAAAACACAGTATAAAGGAAGTATTCAAAATATGAATTATATATAAGCAAAACAAGTTATAAGGGAAGATGTGAGAGGTTGCATTTTCAAAGCACACCCACCTATCATGGTTATCTCTCGCTATTGCCCTGGTTCACAAGCTTCAGTTTCCCCTGCAGCAAGTTGTGTAAATACCAGAGGTACTGAATTATTTGTACTGCTTCCCTTTCAAACACTTTGTCTTGTTTGGCTTGGCAAAAGAGTAACTGCTCTTAAAGGTGCTGTTTCACTACCCAGCACACAGTGTGAGTGCTCGTGCAACGCGCAGCAGCAGACAGTAAGTTTGTAAGTATGATGTTTCTAACCAGGGTGCCAATAAAAAGGCAAAACCAAGGACTTTACCTGCCAGTAATTACATGATTACAACAAGTTCTTGTAGCAGGAATCTCCTCCCTTCTACACTGCCGCACAGAATAGCAAGTAAGACATGAACTTCCTACTCCTTTAAAGTTGTGTCCAGACACTGCCAAGCATTTCCAGGCTTTGGTGAACTTTCTTTCCAGCTAAGAGAGTTGGCAAGAACACTTCAGGACTTCCTAATTACTTGTTTTCAGATGTAAGCAAATCACTGTCTCCACTGCTGCTATTTTAGTTATAAACAGATAGCTCTGTGATACATTCCATGGTTCATGCATATTGAAAGACATGTGACTTAATCCATGTTGTCTGTGTATGTAGCTGGCTCCTTCCCTGCTCCAATTACAAGCTGCCTGCTAACCCCAATGCAGAATGAGAAAACCTAGCCACAACCAATTACCTCCTGTTTGCTGGAAGAGCTGGAGAAAACAGCAGTAGTCAGGAAGCCAAAACACAGCAGGTGATCAACTGCAGCACAGTGTCACCACAGCAAAACACACTGAGTCATGTGGCATCTTGAAAGTGGCCAGTTACTCAACTCACAAAGTGCCTGACACCTCAACATTACAGGAACAATTCACCCTTTCAATACTGTTGTTGCAGGGTATATGATTGCTGTGCAACTTCAGTAGTTAAAGACATTTATTAGTATCCCAGTATTTGATAATACCACTATGCTTTTGGACACAGTATTAGAAGATGCTAAGAGGATGCATGGTACTGGAAAAGCACGCTTTTTGACCTGCTAATTAGAAGGTTAGAAATGGTATCAACTGCTGTGATAAGAATTTTAACTTTACTACTGACAACACTTGTGTTTTCACCTGGTTCCCAAACCCTACCAAACTATAACAGGCTTAGTTCCATATAATAATAATATAATAAATAAAAACAACAGAGGAAACTATTATTTTATTATTAATTAAATTTCAAAATCAATTATATTGTTCAACATGAGAGTAAAACTTGTATTTTTACAAACTGGACTTTTCGAAAACTCTAGATGTCTTTGGGCATTTTCACATTGTTACACTGTTCTGTGACTTTCAGGAATGTTCATGGAAAACTAGTTTCAAGAAAAAAGGAATTATATTTTGCTTTCTTGACAGCCACACAAAGCTTTACAGAAATCACTTCAGCCTCAGAGTCCAAATAATTTTCAGGAAAGTTAACATTATCTCAATCAAAATGAATTCTAACTATAACGTCATAAACTATATGCAGAATACAATGCAAAATGTCATCTTCTCCATTCTAGTCCACAATGCTCCTCTTTCCACTTTTCCTCAAATACTGTTACCTCAATCTCAGGAACATTTGTGCAATCTCTCTCCTGTACATATATGTGTGTCATTCAAAAATAAGACTATGAGGAAAGTTAATGATGTGTTCTCCAGCAACTGATCTTTCCACTCCAAATTATTTCTATCTCTTTCTCTCTCCATTTTATCATCCAGGAGAAAATGCTTCCCACAAGAGTCTAAGGATCTTAAGTTTTACTGTGTATGTATATGGTAGTTTAGGCCTTAATTTTAGTAGGCCTCAGTTTAGTAGGCCCTGGAAATTGTTTCCTCCTGTCTTGCTGGCTGTTTCTCAGCTGGTGTGGTTGAATCTATATTACTGGGTAGGCAACTCAGTGGTTGTTGTTGTTGCTGGGTTTTTCCAACACTTGTATATATAAGTGTTTTATCATATTCTGTCTTAGTAGTCTTTCTTCTATGCAAAATATAAAAAGCTTGCTATTTTGTGTTCTAGGGTTTTTTTCCTCAGGGCTGGGGGGATGGGGTCTCTCTCTCTGTGTTGGGCAGTTGCCATTTTGCCAGCTCAACCTAGCATAATGTACCAAATACCAACATAAATCATCTGTTAACTGATGAATGTCCAATTCATATTTTGCATATCAATATTTCCATTTAATTTCATATCTATTTTATAAACACACTTCACCAGAAGTGGCAGTAGTTACTTCTCTATATGAAGATTGTTAGGTGTTCTGGAGTCTACTACAATGAACAGCTTGTGTAAAAATTAGCCCAAATGAGAAATGGAGGAATTATGTGTAAAAGACGTTTTCTCACCATCAAACCCACATAAATTTCCTGATGTGCAACTATTTAAAAAAATCAATCAAAAAATTTCACGACCCACTAAAGAGGCTCTCCATTCTTTTGTTACAGATGTTCTCCACTGTTTTTGTGTTGCTTGGGTTTTTCCAAGAAGCAGAAATACAGTAGGAAGGCCAGGAAGCACTCAAATGAGTTTAAAAGTATCTGGAACTTCACACATTTGCACACAAAATCACTGATGCTACATTTAAAGTGTCTAAGTCAGAATTTTCAGTATACAGTCAACCAGTTGAATACATATAAATAATTGCAACTCTCTACAACAATGACGGCTGGTCCCTGACAAAGCTGAGTATACATACAGTACTGCACTCCATGGGGTCATTCCAAAAATGGCACTTTCAAACCAGGCCGTGCGGATAATACAAAAATTATGATGGTGAAAAGAAAGCAGTTCTCATACAGATCAGCATTTTCCCATGAGTGGAATATTTACTCTGTACTTTTAGAACACAGACATAGGAACACCTACCCTGCATTGTTACTGACTGCAGTTATTCCCTTTACTCCGGTCTTCAGTAAACCCCCAATGAGGTTTTCAGGAATACCACACAATCCAAAACCTATATAAAATAAAGAAAATTGAATATGTAACAAGTGTTTGAAAGAACACAGATCATTCAGAAGTCTGGAGGTGAAAAATCTTTTCTGAATGGAGCAAGCTGCTTAAGTTGACTAAGTAAAGCAACACTTCTGGAAAGAGTTGCCCCCTAGTACTGGAGCCTCCTGATCAGCCTGCTTCCCACTTTGGACGACAGCCATTCAGCCATCACAGGTCTGCTAGCACACAAATGGCTTTTGGGGAAGAGCTCCAGGGCCTTGGCTCTCCTCATGTGTGTCCTAACCCCTGCACTTCTTATTTCTCCTTCTCTTTCTACTCAGCTAACCTTCTGATCTTTGCTGCACATCCCACACAGCTTAGGCTATAATTAGGTGATAAAAGTATGGGAATCAGAGCACCCTTGGGAAAATGTGTAACTGGAAGCACAGTAATGCAGATCTGCACCCAGGCACAGGTGCCTCACACTCCCACCTGCTAATACAAGGACCCAGTATGCCTAAAATGAAATACCATGCCACACTACAAGTACTACCATTTCACAGAATCACAGAATCAGTGAGAGTGGAAAAGACCTCTGAGCTCATCAAGTCCAACCTATCTTGGCCTTAGATCTTTCCAGCAAACAACAAGAACAAAACAACAACAACAACAAAATCTTCCCAGAAGTAATTTTGCCTCATTATACATCTCCAGTGAGGTTTCTCATGTTTTATAATGTTACATTCATTGCTTCTTCAATATCAAAAAACCCTACAAAATATAGAAATCACTTTTCTTTACGCAGATTTAACAGTATGAAACTGTGGAAACAGAATATTCAGAGGCTCAAGTCACAATGAAAGTCAGTGTGACACAACTTCTTGACTCTTCTGGAAATGCTACACATAACCATTGAGAGTAACATAGATAAGTACTATCTTCACTTCCTTACAACAAAAACAGGTTGTAGGTCACAGAGACCCAGAGATGAGGCTTATACAGGATATAGAGAATGTTACCATAAAAATAATCAAACAAAATTGTACTTCTTCACTGTATGATATAGCAATACTATCTGGAAAAAGCCCAAGTTGATTTCCTAGATTCAAACTGAGACAAGTAGAGTTCAGTGTTTCATTAGTGGGCAAGGAAAGTAATGACTTCTCTGAGTCTTTTCCCCTCCCCTAACATACAACCTGGATTTTCTCACTCAAAGAGTATGCCATTCATAAGCACAGCAGGAATCCACCTGTTAAAAAAGCCATCCCATTCCACAGATTCTCAAATTAGTTAATATTAAAAGAAACAGGGTAAATAAATAAAAAGTATCTCATTAATAGAACATGATTGCATCCATAAGGAATTTAATTATTTACCACCAACAAGTATAGTTGCCCCATTGGGTATATCTTTTACAGCTTCAACAGGATCAGTATAAAATTTGGTGTTGCGATGACAGCAGGTAGAAAAATAGCATCCGCAAATCTGGAACAAAATTAAGAAACAAGTGAATGAATAAAAAGCATTATACAGTAGCTTTATAATGAACACCATACCTCTGGCTACAGAAGGGGGAAATACACAAAAAAAAGATACTGTGAATACTAAACATGGAGGGTTGGGAGTAAAGAAGGGCTCAGGTCTCCAAAACAAGAGAATTCCATTCTGAATTGCTGACAAATTGTGACTTACTGCAAACAGATTTACAAATGCAATTCCTCAGCATGAATTAGAGCATTTCACAGACTTCTCAAACCTATATACTGATACATGGAGCTTCAAAGGTGTCCAGACAGTAAATAGAAACAGAAATTGCTGAAGCAGAAAGACCACCACCCCAAAATTTGAGGGAAAGTCAAGGAGCAATATGAAGGACAGCGTTGTACTGGCAGTATAATACGCAGGGACACCCTTCAACAGAGTGAACCTTCCCCCAGCTTCCTGACACAGTTTTAATGCTTCCTAATAGAGTCTCAGAACATTTTCTGTTGTTGAAGAACAGCCCAGAATCAGGGAGACACCAACAAATGCATGAAATATGGAGGGCCAGAGGGAGATCAATACAAATTCCACCCCCAAACCTACACTTCAGAATGCAAAGCCATGACACGGTAGTCATAATAACTCATCTATTATGTTCTTATGTCACAGTTACCTTTTTTTCTCTGTACTTCCCCCTAATTTCTCTGTAAGTATTTCCCACTAATACTATGAATTAATACTAAGGGTTTGTTCAGGCACCAGAAAAATGTCATTTAAGTCACTACACTGATAGAATCTGAATAAATTGAGAAAATCTGGAAGCTACAGTAGTACCTACTGGTGTTTCCACTTCTTATTTGATAGCAAAAGTGAAAATTTTTAAATTGTGAAAGATAGGGACAAATTAATAAATAAACAAGGTAATCTACAAATGTTTTAAAGACAATAGCCCATTTCTTCTCCAAAAGTTGCCTTTAGATACAGTTACAATCAGGGCAACGATTTTTGGCTCAGTTTCAAGATTACACAAACTGTCCTCTTTCTAAAATTGGAGTTGCAAGAGTTTATACTGAACAATAAAAATATCTTTCTAAATGGAGGCTTGCTGTCTTCCCAGTGGTAACACTGATATTCCTCTCTTTCGTGGCTTTAAACAAAAAACAGTATGTGGGTCATTAGAAATAGTGTCAGGTGGGAAAAACTGTAAGAGCGATTTGCATGACGAATTATACCAGGACTACTTCTTCACTGATCCATGATATTTGAAGAGTCACAGAGTCAGGTAAAGTCCTTGAGACTTCCTGGAGGGAAACATTGCGCCCATCTTTAAAAAGGGTAGAAAGGTGGACTCTGGGAACTACTATCTGTCAGCCTCACACTTGTGCCTGTGAAGATCATGGAACATACTCCTGGAAGCTGTGCTAAGGCACATGGAGGACAGGGAGGTGATTTGGGACAGCCTTAACAGCTTCACCAAGGGAAATCCTGCCTGACCAGCTCAGTGGCCTCCTATGATGACTATCTAATGGACTGGGGAAGGGCTATGGATTTACCTGCACTTCTGTAAAGCCTTTGACACAGTCCCCCACAATATCCTTCTCTCTAATTTGAAAGAGATGGATTGGATTGCATGGAAGGAGGAATTGGGGAGATGGTCACATCCAGAGGGCAGTGGTCAATGGCTCAGATTCCTGATGGATACAGGGGATGCATGGTATCCCTCAGGGGGATATACTGGCACCAAGACTCATCAATGACAAAGAGGGACTGAGTGCACCCTCAGCAAATTTGCAATTGGGTGACACCAAGCCAAGTGGTGCAACTGACACCCCAAGGGACAGGATGCTATCCAGAAGGGCCTGGACAAGCTGAACAAGTTGGCCCATGGGAATCTTTAATTAGATTCCACAAGGCCAAGTACAAGGTGCTGCACCTGGGTCGGGGAAATCCCACGCAGGAGTAAAGACTGGGAGAAGAACTCATTGAGAGCAGCCCTGGTGAGAAGGACTTGGGGGTGCTGGTGAATGACAGCCTGGACATGAGCTGGTAATGTGCACTCACAGCCCAGAACTCTGTGTCCTGGGCTGCATCCAAAGCAGTGTGGCCAGAAAGGCAAGGGAGGTAATTCTGATCCTCTGCTCCACTCTGGTGAGACCCCACCTTGACTTCTGCATCCAGCTCTTGGGTCTCCACCACATGAAAGGCATGAACTTGTTGGGGCAGGTCCAGAGGAAAGCCATTATCACAGGAGTGGAGCATCTCTCCCCTGTGACTACAGGCTGAGGTAGTTGTAGTTGTTCAGCTTGGAGATGGGGAGGCTCCAGGGAGACCTTGTTGAGGCCTTCCAATACTTGGAGAAGGCTTATAAGAAAGATGGGGACAGACCTGTTAGTAGGTACTACAGTGATAGGACAAGGGATAATGGTATTAAGGCAGAGAAGGGTAAATTCAAACTATATACAAAGAAGAAATATTTTTACCATGGGGGTGATGAGACACTGGAACAAGTTGCCCGGAGAAGCTGTGGATGCCCCATCCCTTGGAAACATTCAAGGTCAGGTTGGATGGGGCTCTGAGCACCCTGGTCTAGTTGAAGATGTCCCAGCTGACAGTGGGAGGGTCGGACCAGAGAACTTAAACGTCCTTCCAACCCCAACTACCCTATGATTTATGATTCTTTTGGAAACATTTTTCTCACAAGGACAGTAGGCTGCAAAGAGCACCTCTCCTGGTCCCATTTGGTGTGCAATTTACAAAAGGAGTATGAAGTGCTGACAGACTTGTGAGCTGCAGTACAACAGGGCTGCAAACAGGCTTGAGGAGCAGGGCTGGAGGAAGGCCAGGCCTCTGCTGTGTCCTTGCACTCACACATAGGAAAATATTCTGAAGAAGCCACGTGGGACCTTTTCTTTAATCTTCCCGATAGCATGCAACAGTGAACAGAATAGCACAAGTTACATAAGCATGCATTTGCACATTGGATGTCTCTTATGAAAGTATTCATCCTTCCATACTAAATATGTTCCCTTCAGCCCCTTTCCCACCTACACTGCTGACTGAAAGCAAGGTGGGCGTTCAGGGAACTGAAGTGTCCCAGGGATCACCCATGATCCCTGCACACTGGGGCTGCAAGCTACGACCTCTGGAGCTGGCAGCAATTCTTAGAATAATTGACAAAATTGAAGTACATTTTATGGAAAAGCAAAAATGGGACTTAGCAAAACAAAAACTGAAAGTGCTAAGATTTATCCATAAAGACATGAGGATTAGTAAACATGGGCAATGAAAAGGTGAGCTGTTTCATATAAAATAAAACAGGAAAACTCAGAGAGACACTCCTGGCTGAAGAAAGAAAAAAAATAACTTGGCTACGGTTTCGTGTGGGCTGGAAACCACTAGAGTCGTGAGGTTTGTCAGCAGCTTACAGCAGGAAGGGCAAAGCAAGCAAATGAAGGAGCTGCACGGCTGAAGTTCTCCCGTCTGGGGACAGCAGGACATGGCAGGAGATGGCAGGGCTGCCAGCCAGGTATGCACACCTGCAGCACCGCCGGGACAGCCGGGGCGGCCGCGGCAACGAGCGAACACACAGTGACACACTGTGCTGCCTTTTGAAATGACAGGGAAATGAATAAAACATAGCAAAACCAAACCAAACCAACAAACAAACAAAAGAAACAAACAAAACCCAGACAAATAAACAAACAAAAAATCCAGCCAAACAAAAGCTCCAAGCCAACAAACCCTCCAAGCCAGACCTCCGTGCCACTCTCCCAAGGTCACCGCATCCCGCTCGGCGCCCGGGCCAGGCCTGCCGCGGGCCCGCGCTCTGCCCGCGCTCCCTCCCTCGCTCCCTCCCGCCGCCCGCGGGGCTCCCGCGGCGCAGACCCC
>VWZD01003897.1:16020-26338 GCA_013396695.1 Sakesphorus luctuosus | reverse complement strand
CTCCATGCCAACAGTGCTGTAAGAGTAAACATAGCAAAGGTGGCTACAGAAACATTAAACTGTAAACAGGAATCCTGAGCAGCTGTCACACTGCAAGTCAGTTCATGTTTGGTAGCACTACTGTAACAGGCTTTTCCAGATTCTGCACTGCAATAGCAACAGAATGTACTGCAAACACAGAACGTTGTGAGACTTTGTAAAGTTACTAGTGAATAAATTTTATTCCCTGTGTTTGATATACAATGTATGAAACCCCCAAAAAACCCAGAGCCCTAAAATGGTTATGCAGACCTTGTTTTACAAAGGTTTTACAAAGGTTACACTCAGTAAACAGACCTCATGCACACACCCCACCCCACCCCTCGCTAGTGCTGTACAGTAAAACTACACGGCCAAGCTGCCAGGGTTGTAAATGAAGAAAGGCATCACCTGCCTGACTGGCAAGTTTCACCTGTAAGTCTGGTTTCCTCTTTGAAACTTGGACTTTGCCATCTATTTCATGGGCGTGGAGCTTTATTGGAAAGCACCATTTCTTGTCTACAACAGTCTAGCACACAAACCCATGCTTGCAATCTAAACCCTTCTAATTACTTTATCATCTACTGACAAGTAAGACAATTCTCTACATGCACTGACAAAACCAAGTGCCAGTCCATTCTCCAACTGTTTTGAGTGCTACTTTGCCTAATCCTTCTAGTCCACCCAGCTGCAGAAGGAAAGCTGTAAGAATGGCTTCCCTCCTACTGTGGGCAGGTCATTAATGGCTTAGTTAATATTATTTACAGTCCAAAACTTATGGGTGCAAAAGCAGATAGTCCTATATTACAACATTTCATTTCTCAGTTGCAATCAAGGGAACAGAAGTAGCAGGGAAGGCAGCAACTTTCACACAGGATATATGGCAAAATCTGAAACTTCTGTTAATTTTTTTTAGAAGGTGATTTTAAATGAACCCCTCCCATTCCCTCCTCCATCTTTTAAAAAGGCCTCTTAGAATCAATTAGAGTATCATTTTTTCCTTCAGCTCTCCCCTAGTTTTGGTAAAATGTGTCTGTCTGAGTTTAAACCTGGTTCTACAAATACACACTCAGAAGTAGCTTGGAAGTCTAAGCCTAAGCAGCAGATTCCCCGCATTTACAAGCACACAGTTTCTTGTCGCAGAGCTCTTAGGCCAATTGCTCTCTATTTCACTGGTTCCAAACACCTCATCAAAGATCATGATAGTTTGTTTCAGGAGTCTGTTTGAAGCCATATCCTAACTGTTCACTGAAGAAGTCTATACTCCAGTTTTGGGGTTTGGCAGAGTTTCAGTAAACACAATCATTTCACATTGACATCACTTCCATGAAACTTCACAGTCAAACGTCCCAGACTATACTGAGTGCATTGGTGATACCCCATGGCATCCTCCTGAACTTTCAGACACAAATGGCTTTGAGGCCTTTCATATTTGTCTTCTCAGCACCAATGTCTATCCTCACTTAAGATTTGCAGGCCTCAGTGAGGCGTTACTTCTGTAGCAAGTTTGGCATAGAGAACATTAAGTATCAATGGTAACCAGAAAGACTGGGTTGAAATTAATAACTATGGGAATGGCAAAAAGGGTCTCAGATTCCCACATAATTTTAAAATGTATAATTCATATGACTAGAACATTGCTCCAAGTGATAAACATTGGGCTTTTTGCTTATAGTGCATTTACATGGTTAATAAATTCAAGTGAGCACTTCCAGAATTTCACTCAGCTTGCAAACTATCTGCAATAGGAATCACAGAATGTCAGCAATCTTGGATTTTCCATTTACCTCCCAGGGTAAAGTCATTATCATAATTTGCCACTTCAGCAGTTGTGAATCATAGCAGACAAATTACCTGTGACAAGATTAGGTCTTCAAAATCCGTATGTGTATATTTAATTTCTTAGGAATTTGAAAGATTGGGTATATAACTGAACATAGACTCAAGAGGGTACTCTCAGCAGTCACATTCCCAGGTAGCAGATTTCCAGCAAGCCAACCAAAACACCACAGATATTTCACATCCTCCTTCACACTTAACATTCAACAAACATGGATTTCTTGCTCTAGCAAGAGCAGTACATGGATTTGCATGGTTGAATATTCAATTGTAGTACTAGAAAAGGGCTGAGAAGGCTTTTAACAGAGAGGAGCTTCCCAGTCATGTTCATCTGAAAGATACAATCACATGAGCACAACTCAAAAGGCATTGTCATTAAGAGTGGGAAGAAGGGGCATGAGAGCTGAACAGCTGTTTGAACTAGTATTCTTCCGAGAGTAATGCTTACCAGACTGAGGCATGACACCTATGTTCTGTACACATCAGGTACACGTTCCTTATCCATTCGATGATCCTTTCAGGAATGTTGGTTGGTTGGGGTTTTCTCTTTGGATTTTCTTTTTCCTAAAGAAAGACCCTAGAAGAAATGGAAAAACTTTAATGCTGAGTGTTAAAGAGATTAATACAATACCCGAATTAGTAGATTTAATTTTGCTATGATCCAAGGGAATTAACTGTATAAAACCTCTTACAGTGGAAAAAAAAATGGATTAAAGGTCAAATAAAGTTTCTCTCATGGAACACTACACATTGCAGTTTCAGGAGGAAGCTACAGCCTCATCTTACAGACATTCAGATCAGTTTGGTGATCACAGAATCATAGAATAAACTGGGTTGGAAGAGACTTCTGAGATCATCAAGTCCAACCCTTGATCTAGCACCACTGTGATCGACCCAACTGCAGGGTAGGTCTGTGGAAAAAATGGGCAGCATTCAGTCAGATAAGCAAGCTGACCTCACACACCAAGCCATGACAGGACTCTAGAATTAATGCAATTAAAGATGGAAACATGCAGTTAGGGATATGAATCTGTTTGATCAAAGGACATTACTTCTGCATTTGCTAGAAGTTGATTGCAAAGTAATGCCCTCAATTATGTGCACATTTTTCTGTAACAGCTGGAGATAGGGTGAAGATTGCTGTAAGCAAGTTCTCCCAGGCCAACACTGACAGAAGTCTATAAGCAATATGTGGCAGGGACAGCATTCTTCTGGATGAAGACATTGGCAGTACACACCATTCTTTGTTATTTAACATATAACAGAAAAACTCAAGCTTCCTTGCCTGTTGCAGGTAATCTGTTTAATTTCATTATACAATATTGCACACTTTATGGTAGCTTTTTAAAAATAAGCTAGTTCAGCTATCCCTTAAACAGCAAGAAGTTCCTATTTGTCAGCCTCTAATGCTCCCCCTCTTCTACGGAGGTCACTTTAGAAGAGAGTGATTCCAACATTAAAGTCCAGTGCATGCCACACTACTGACCAGAAATCAAGCTGCTAAATTACTTTCTGTGTTCAGAACCTACTTCGAATCAGGTACCACTTTTTACCAGTATTGGGCTGTAATAAAGCAGATGGTTTATGTTGTGTCAGGGCACCACCTGAACTATATACAAAGTAGAAAGCAGGTAGAACAAAGAACAGTCATGCAAGGTTAGGAAAACAAAAATGTGACACACCTGCAATTCATACTAATTGTTGGCACTCACATGCCTCTGCAAAATAAATACGTTTCACATCTATTGACACAATGGTAAAATTCCATTACAGATCACCCTTATTCCCTGATTTCACATTTGGCATTGACAGTGTATGAAGTGCTCTGAACTGGATATATTTCAGACTAAACACACAGCGTCATTTTCAGAAGACTGAATTTGATAGTGCATTATGTAACATCAGAGGTAATGAATATATGAATAATACCATGACATTATTCAATATGACACTGGATGCTGGAAAATATTTCATAATCCTTCATCCCACAAACTAGAAGGAAATCTTTGGTAGTTGTCTTCCACTTTCTTAGCATTATTCTGAATAAATTCCAGGTTTGCACTCCTTCCCTGTGTCAGAGACTGAAACGGTTAATGATTTATGCATTCTAAGAGACATTGCAGGCTTTTGACTTTTGCATTGTACCCCTGATGGGCAGTTGGGGCCCATCCCTTCCTCTAGTGTTTGAGCCCTGAAGAANACCGATTATCTAGTGTTGTTTCGCTTTAATCCACCCCAAAGGGAATGATTAATAATGATCTAGGTTACCCCCGTCCCCTTTCCAGGGGCGGGTCGTGACACCCTGGTAATTGCCAAGCCATGCAGTGAAAGAGAGGCAGAATGTGCATCTTCTTTTATGAATTGAAGAATTGAAAGGCGACAGCATAATATTGACGATGTCTGAATCTGAGAATTCTGAAAGGTGAAACCTTAGTATTGACCATCTTTCTTACAGGTATTATTAGTTACAACAAACTCATGAAGTTAAAAACTAAAGACCTCTGTTTCATATTTTCTGTAATGATGCCAAAGGGGGTTCTGATTTTTCACATTTTGTAGATTTTAGGAACACAGTAGCTGTAGATTTTTAGTGGGTTAATATTTCTGACTTAAGTTTAATGTCTTTCTATCATTGCCCCTGTCCCAGAATGAAAAGCTCAAATTCTCTTACCTGTTTAGTCTCTTTTTCAAGGAACAAGATTGGAGGATATCAGAAGGCCTACAGAATGAAACATAAACACAGGTCAGAGTGACACAGAGTCCTGGAGAGCGTCCAAAAGCCCTTTGCACATTGAGGAAGAGGAGTGATGATGAAGAGAGGGTCTCATCGACCCTCCAGACTCAATTCCTGGGAGTGGGACCAGGGGCAGGACCAGGGCTGGACTGAAAGATGTGTAAAATAATGATTGGGTGGGCAATATTATAAAACCATTAGTGTTCGGGGGGGGGGGGGTGCACGAAGATGTCATCATGTATTTCTAAAAGCCCTAAGCCTGGACATTGAAGAATCTACCTTTTTATCTCATCCCACATTAACTTGGTTCGGAGTCCTGTTTTTGGGTTCCCTGATGGCATCAGTAAATACAAATATTTATTTTGCTTGTTTTCCAGAGCAGAAATATTTACTTCAAGTAATACAGTGATGAAAGACATGTGAAGGACCAAATATTCCGTCACACGTTTTAATAAAATCAGTTTCCCTCAAGTACTTTTATAAACAACATTTGTCATTTCCTCAACTCCTCATGTTTATGGTGCAAGTCTGGCAGCTAAGACTGAGTGCAACAATCCAGTTGTTACAGAGGCAAAATTTTGATCAAATCCTGAATTTGTACTAACAATCAATAAAAGGTAATTCGTCCATTTAGGCAGTTATACTTTTGTACACTATCAGTTTGCAATTTTCTTAAACAGAAAAACACCAAAGAAGGTAAATCATTGTAATTTCTTTGCTCACAAAAATACACCATCACTTCTTAACATTTTATAAATATATCCCTAGCTTAAGTAATTTACCAGAGATCAAATATATTTGTGAAACCTTTTATACAGCTGAAGATGCCTATCTCATCTTTTCTAAGTCAATTCACTTCTGTCTCAGTTTTAACTGCTGTATAAAATTCAGAGACAGCTGTTTAACACTTAAATTATCTATAATTATGAGGGTCACTCATGATTCATGCTTGCAAAATACAGGCATACATTTCACAGAATCATAGAATCTCAGAATCACAGAATACACCGAGCTGGAAGAGACCCACAAGGATCACTGATTGCAACTCTTAGCTCTGCACAGGACCATTCCCAAGTCACACTATGTGCTTTGAAATCATAGTAATTCAGTTTCATTCTAAGATCCTGTACCAAAAACAGTATTATAATTTTTCCCAGGTTCTATAGCACTTGAAACATGCTATGCTTGGTTTATTTGCTATAAACTCAAACTAGCCAAATACATCTACGTTAATATCCATGATGTCTTCCCTGTTTGTTACAAACACAAATTTTGACCACAGACTCTGAAACTGTTAGGAATCTGCTTAGATAGGGGATAGGGATGATATCTGACATCTTTTGAATCTTTTTTTACCTAGTCTGTTCTCTTTTTCCACCTCTCTAATTCCATTTTTTTTTTAATACATCAAGAGGCAGTTCATAACCAAAACAAGCAGTAAGTAATCCAGTGATCATCATCAGGCTTAGTAACCTCTGGTCAGAAGACTAATTTGCTGAAAGTAAAGCATCTTTCTTTCAGCTTGCTTTCTAGAGATCAGAACAGCCAACAAGCACAAGGCAGGGAGTGGGCCCCAGGGCAGTATACATCTTCCTCACAGGATATGGGGGAGGCAGATAAAGAGAAGGTGCTGATCTCCTCTCTGGTCACCAGCGACAGGACATGAGGAAATGGAATGAAGCTGCATCAGGGGAAGTTCAGGCTGGGCATTAGGGATTTGGACTCACTGCCATACGGGTCCCTTCCAACCTGAGGTATTCTGTGATTCTATGAGCATATACAGTTCACTTGAACCCACTAAAATTCCTCTCCTGGCTACTTTCTCTAAGAGTTTGTATGGGTTCATTATCACCTATTTTAAGGGCCATAGTTCAAGAAAATTTGCACAACCTGCACAACTTAGAAGTTCTTGAAGCTGGTAATAATTATAAAAATGTATCAGTCATTGCTGAGTCAATTTGCTTTCTTTAGATGATTCTGTATTTTTAATTAAAGTTAAAAACATTGCCCTAGTTTAAATAATATTAAATATACAGAGGAACAAACCCTTATTTTCAATTCTGTGTCTTTAACTTACAATACAAATAAAAGATATGCCAGAACTACTAAAGCAGGGTAATTATGTATATCCAAGGCATTACTTGTTCTATTGTGTTTCAAGTTTTCAGGTATTCAGAGATGTCAGGCTAGCCCAGTTTCACAGTTACATGTATCAGGGCAGTTAGTAACAGTTGACAGAACATCATAGGACAAAAATAATTCCAAAGTGTATCATTACAACCAGCCTGTTCTCTAGCAGCATACATATTTACGCATGCATCCCAGAAGGTTAGGAAGAGTAAGTGGTTTGGAAGGAAAGAAGCATCAGAATCTACTGCAGCAAACTACAGAATCTATTTTATGTTCACACCATATATACATATGCATATACATACAGAGATACTTACATACAGACCCAAAATAACCAAACAGTTGTGGAAATGTGTCTAAAAGACAAAAATCACAAGAGCTTTCCCCCTTCCATCAACCACCACTGCTGACACCACACTTCTTCTGTTGTTCTTCCACCAGTTTAGGAACACAGTCTGTCTCTAAACAGCCAACACCTTACACCTTCCCGTGTTAGTAACAGCAGCCTTAAAAACAGGTAGTGCTAGGCACTGAAAGATCACAAAATGAGCAAGAATCCCTTCACCTGAGATTATTTTACCATATCTGTAAGTCTGTTCCCTAGAATATGTAGTGAAACATTTTTTTGCTTCAACATAATTTATGTTGTGTCACTCAGAAAGAATGTTTCTGCTTTAACATGGAAAATTTTCAGAAAAATATTGGAGGGAACTTTGTGTGAAGCTCCAAGAATTTGCATATTAAGATTCCCCAGCCCTGAAAAGAACAGTGAGAGGTAGCAAAGCCCAAACTGGGCCACCCTCTTTCCAGTACTAGCAGGGAGTTTATTTGAACAGATCTATAGCAACAATAAAATAGAAGGCAAATTGAGGTCACTATTCCCTCAAACAATCAGACACCTTATCTTTCACCAGTCTTCATACCAAAGCCCTTTGGAAGGTGTGGGGAAAAGACCAGCACAGCAGCTCCACACATTATAAAATTCATCTTGGGGGTTTAGTGCCAGAGGGAATACAGCTTGAGGAAAGGATGCTCAAAGACCACTCCAGCCAGGGAGGGGTGAACGATTGTCCACTGCAGTGAGGAAGAAGCATCCCCAACCTAGTTCAGCACAGCCCCTCTTCCAGCCTCTGCAGAAGCCTTTTGGGTATTTCACCAGAAGTCCTGTCACCTCTGATCCTCACAACCCAGCTCCCAATAGGAGTATATATGGTATAGTACCAGAAAAATGTCACTAGAGATGTCTTCTGTTCCTTCACACATTTCATGGCAAAATCACATTTGGGGAAATTAAAAACCAAACTACAAATCTTCCAAGAGAAATGTGCATCACCGCCTTTTTTAACATTTCTAGCAGCTTCTATTTTACCAGCTTGGTATTAACAGACACACACCTCTTTCATCTCAGCCACTGATAAAGTCAAAAGCAGATTTCACTGTCTATTTAAAGAAAGAGGGGATAAAAAATTCTGAATAAAGCAGTCACTGCATATACATCTAGCTTTCAAAACAGATACCACTAAAGTATCTGTGCCTGTGCGGCAGTGTCTGAGGCCCAGGAAGAAAACATACCACTTCCTTTATCAAATGAGTCAGCACACAATCATTTGGTGTGTTATTTTGGCTGGGTTGCTTGGGGGTTTTTCAATTTTTTTTTTTTTTTTTTTTACAGGAGACATCTTGAAAGTTGGATGACATCTCATTCACAATTAAGGTCTAATGTACCTGCTCACTTGACTAGTTATGAAAAAAGCAACACTTAAATCATAGCTGGCTATTGAAACAGAGAAGTAAGGGTAGGACTAAGCAAGCAAATGATCTGAAGAAGGGAACTTATAAATGTTGCAGGCATTCTTCAGTCCCAAAAATGACAACATAGAAGCATTGTATTTCACCTAAGACATGTAGCACCATCTCTTCCACTCACAGGTATGATATGGTTAACTACCAGAATACTTTTGGTATTGGCTGTTCCTTAGATGAAAAATTATATCTGCCTGTTGACTATGCAGGAATGAACAATACATATCCACTGATTTCTTCTATAAATCAAAGCATTTTTGGAAGCAGACACAATTTTGCCTGTTATGTTTCACATTTTTTGTTGTTTTTAATATGTTTGGCAACTCTTTCATAAGACAGAAAACCACAAAAACATCTGTGCCTGCAAGCAGACACCTTTTCATAGTTTAAAGTACCCAAGAAAATGCCACTTTTTTCTTAAGTATTTTGGTGGAACACAGACACTAAAAGGATGAACAGCATATGACTTGAAAAGGGGAGAATATCTTTAGTCAGTTATATTTTTAAATACTCAAGTTAAGAAAACTGTGCATCTTGTATGAGTTACTCCAACAGACACAGAGGCATTAGCTTCTTCAGGCAGGTAAAGAGATGGAGAAGGCTAGGCTAACAATATGGTGAAATGCAGCACTTTTATAACTAAACAACACAAAATAGGGGATGATTTACTGTCAAGCAGTAGCAAGATTTTGTTAAAAATAAAAGGAAAATTTACTGTTTTCTCATCATATATGGAAGCTCCTTATCATCCCTGAAATTCATGAAGGGTGCTATTTAAAGCTGGACATAGCTGGACAAAAGCTGGAGCAAGTATCTCATTCCTCTAACCAAAGGTATATGGTCTCAGTATGATTTAACTGTACTTTCACAACTCTACCTCCGCATGTTAGGTAATTCAATACCAAAATGTAAGTTTAAAAAAACCCCACAACTTTTCTTGATATAGAAGTGGTTTGATCCTTGTTGCCTTTGTTTCAGTTTGCTTATGGGCAACAACTATTTTGAAGTGAGGCTGGAAAGCATCACTTGATGGGGGCAACACCTCCATCAAGTTTTTCCAGCAGAAAAGGACTTGGGTGTGCCGGTCACAAGCCTGCTGAACATGAGCCCAGCACTGTGCCTAGGTGGCCAAGAAGGCCAGTGCCATCCTGGCCTGTATCACCCATGATGTGGCTAGCAGGATTAAGGAAGTGATTCTCTTCCTATATTTGGCACTGATGAAGCCACATTCCAAGTCCCGTGTCCAGTTCTGGGTCCCCCAGCTCAGGAAGGACATTGAGGTGCTGGAGTGGGTCCAGAAAAGGACAATGGAGCTGGTGAAGGGTCTGAAGCATAAGTCTATGGGGAGTGGCTCAGGGAGCTGGGGGTGTTTAGCCTGGAGAAAAGGAAGCTCATGAGAGAGCTTCTACAACAACCTGGAAGGAGAGTGCAGCCAGGTGGGGATCAGCCTGTTCTCCCAGGCAGCTAGAAACAAGAGGACATAGTCTTAAGCTGTGCCAGAAGAGGTTTAGATGGGACATCAGGAAGAATTTCTTCATGGAAATAGTGATTAGATGTTGGAATGGACTGCCAAGGGAGGAGGTGGTGTCACCGTCCCCAGAGGAGTTAAAAGAATGACTGTACATGGCACTCAGGTCTATTTGACATAGTGGTGTTTGGTCATGGTTTGGGCTCGATGACTCGAGAAGTCCTTTCCAATCTGCAAGTTGGCTCCGTAAATTCTGTAGACGCGGGCTCACGGGCAGGGGCTCTCCCCGGGGACGAGCACACGGATCCGCAGCCGCCACGGACACC
>VWZD01003897.1:1769-15067 GCA_013396695.1 Sakesphorus luctuosus | reverse complement strand
TTAAAAATAAAAGGAAAATTTACTGTTTTCTCATCATATATGGAAGCTCCTTATCATCCCTGAAATTCATGAAGGGTGCTATTTAAAGCTGGACATAGCTGGACAAAAGCTGGAGCAAGTATCTCATTCCTCTAACCAAAGGTATATGGTCTCAGTATGATTTAACTGTACTTTCACAACTCTACCTCCGCATGTTAGGTAATTCAATACCAAAATGTAAGTTTAAAAAAACCCCACAACTTTTCTTGATATAGAAGTGGTTTGATCCTTGTTGCCTTTGTTTCAGTTTGCTTATGGGCAACAACTATTTTGAAGTGAGGCTGGAAAGCATCACTTGATGGGGGCAACACCTCCATCAAGTTTTTCCAGCAGAAAAGGACTTGGGTGTGCCGGTCACAAGCCTGCTGAACATGAGCCCAGCACTGTGCCTAGGTGGCCAAGAAGGCCAGTGCCATCCTGGCCTGTATCACCCATGATGTGGCTAGCAGGATTAAGGAAGTGATTCTCTTCCTATATTTGGCACTGATGAAGCCACATTCCAAGTCCCGTGTCCAGTTCTGGGTCCCCCAGCTCAGGAAGGACATTGAGGTGCTGGAGTGGGTCCAGAAAAGGACAATGGAGCTGGTGAAGGGTCTGAAGCATAAGTCTATGGGGAGTGGCTCAGGGAGCTGGGGGTGTTTAGCCTGGAGAAAAGGAAGCTCATGAGAGAGCTTCTACAACAACCTGGAAGGAGAGTGCAGCCAGGTGGGGATCAGCCTGTTCTCCCAGGCAGCTAGAAACAAGAGGACATAGTCTTAAGCTGTGCCAGAAGAGGTTTAGATGGGACATCAGGAAGAATTTCTTCATGGAAATAGTGATTAGATGTTGGAATGGACTGCCAAGGGAGGAGGTGGTGTCACCGTCCCCAGAGGAGTTAAAAGAATGACTGTACATGGCACTCAGGTCTATTTGACATAGTGGTGTTTGGTCATGGTTTGGGCTCGATGACTCGAGAAGTCCTTTCCAATCTGCAAGTTGGCTCCGTAAATTCTGTAGACGCGGGCTCACGGGCAGGGGCTCTCCCCGGGGACGAGCACACGGATCCGCAGCCGCCACGGACACCNGAGCGGGGGCGGGCGGCGGGCGGCGGGCGGCCCTCGGCTCGGGGCTGTAGGGGCATCCCCCCCACCGAGCGTGCAGGGCGGCTTGGAGCATCGGAGCGTGCCCGCAGATGCCCTTTGTTTTATTGTGACAGCGCGGTGTAGCAGCACAGCTGGCTGGCCTAAGCGCCGTGTTGCTCAGCTGCTGTTGTAGGTACCGCAAGTATGGAAGAAGCCGTGTGAAGACGGAGCAAGGCTCCTGTTGAGCACCTTTCAGTGCTAAGGAAGCATTGTGTTCTTTCTTCAGATACCTTCCTGGCAAAAGGCTCTGCTGCGCTGGACAAGCTGAGGGACCTCTGTAACGAAGGGAAAGAGCATCCTTCCACGCTTTTTCAGCTCTACGCCCAGGTATTGTGTTTAAAACGTCAGACTGACTTTGAGGAAAATCTGTGTAGGGTGTCAGAGAGTGGTGTAAAAGAGGAGGGTAGAGCAGAAAAGGATCTCTGTTACTTGATGTGTGTGGTGAACATCCATGAAGCACAAGGCTGTACTTGACTGGGATAACTGGGGAACATCTATGAAAACACACGGCTGTGCTTGACTGGGATAACTGGGGAACATCCATGAAACNCGCAGCCGCCACGGACACCTGTTACCAAAGAGCTTTTACGCCCCCACAAAACCCAAACGGCAGCCCCGGACTTCTGCGCGCAGGGTTGGCCCGCGGCTGCGGCTGAGGTGCCCCGGACGGAGGGGAGGCGATCCCGACCGAGGCGCTCCTCCGCCNTGCTTGACTGGGATAACTGGGGAACATCCATGAAACACACGGCTGTGCTTGACTGGGATAACTGGGGACTCAGTTAAGTAAAGTACTGATATTTTAGGGACAAAAAGGGGTTTGACTTTATGTTCACTGTCAGCAATCTTTCAATACTTCTAACTTGCACCTTTTGTAAATTAAATGTTAAAAATACCTCCAAACTGTAATGTTTTATAAACAAGTTTTCTATGTTACTACAACACACCTCCACTTGATGATTTTGCTGGCAGCATTTTTCCTTTGTGTATCTGCTTGTTTCCATAGGCTGTCCTAGACATAACGTATTTTGAGGAAAACCAGCTTGTGGATGAAGATTTTCCAGAGGAATCTTCCGCGCAAAAACTTAAAGAACTCATTTGTATTCTTTCAGAACCAGAAGACGTAGTGAGTGAATCCAACGTAAATGAAGAAGTGAGTACTAACACTGTCGAGCAAAAGGGTTAATGATTTCATTACTTAAAAAATCTGAAACAGGATAGTAGTATCTGTGTTTTTGATGGGCAGAGTTGAAGACATTTTGAAACACTTTAAAGTCTTTTATTTAAACAGTGATTCCTGAAGATACTGTTTCAAATAACTTGGTGCATGCTCAGAATTTCTCTTGCTAACATTTCATGATGGCCTGGGATGTTAATGATAATTCCATTTGGCAGTATGCAGTATTAGGTTAGTCTTGTGTCTCTTGAGTGTTGCTGTCAAATACAGCCTCTAAAGTAAAAAACTTTATACACTGTTTGCATGTGTGACTGTGTTTATGACTAGTTGAGATGGTTTAGTTTTGCATTAGTCCAGTTTCTTGGATCTTATTTCAGCCCATTAACATCCTCGGTGCAGAACTGTTGGAATGTCTTTACTGGAGAAAAGGAGCCCTGCTTTACATGTACTGTCATACAGCAAAAGAAAGGACTGAATGGCTACGAGAAAACATTGCCACGTTTGAAAAGGTAAAGGAAATGAAAACGTTCTGTAAGCTTGTGAATCCAGCTTTAAAGTTTGAATCTTCACTTTTAAAATATGGCTGCTTTTTTTTTTTTAATAATAGGCTTTTGGGGAATTCATAATAAGAAGTATTGTGGTTATCACTAATTTAACCGGAACTTATTTTTTCCTCGTTTTTAACTGTACCCAGTGCCTTAATGATGGAGTTCATTACTTGATGAAGATGCTTAACTTTAGATGCCCTCTTCAGCTAAATGAAGATATTTCATTTCAAGATAAAGACACAGCTAGATTACTCAGTGAAGGTAAACAAACCCAGAAAAACCTCAAAAAAACCCATAACCCACTCCTCTTAATAACTGCTCCAATTTATGAGATGCTGTTTGTGTGTTTTTATTCCTTGACTTAAAATTTGTATTTAAAACTTGCCTTTTTTAGAAAAAAAGGATAATAATGAGGCAAATAAGCAAGCAGCAGTGCTCACCCTCTTCTTTTTTGACTTGAGGATTTTAGGAAGTGGCAGTGCTCATTTTCCCTGTGTTTTTAACTGCACTGGATGAAGGTGAACTGAGGCAATGGATGTTTCATGCATAACGTGTATTTTTCAACATCCAGTGACAATTGACAGTTGTTCAAGGCACAAATACAACTGTAGAGGGTGCTATATGTTCACATATTGGTGTGCCCGTTTAGCTCTGGAACAACACAGCTACAAAGAATTAGGGACTTCACAGAGGTAAAAACGACATGCAGAATTGGTCAGATTTGGCAAATTGTCTCTCACCACTTTATGTAGCTTTATTTAAGTTGCATTACTGTGGAGCAATCCATAGTACTATCTTCTTTTAGGCTTGAATTATGGTAGGCTCAGAAATACTCCAATGCAAATATGCATGGACATGCCTGAGCTTAATGGATTGCAAAGAATTACTGAAATTCTCAAAGATAAATAGGCAAACGTTATCAGAATAATAGTTCTATGGCAATCTGAAAGATTTTAGCATTATGGAGACCAAAATGGACAGAGGAATGAGCACAGTCTTGATCTGGGTTCTCTTCTGGGTATTGTCAGTCATGTCATAGTTAAGATTTGGGTTTTTTAGTGTATCTATTTTAACAGGCTTCTACTTTCATTTTGGATTTATCAGTGTTCTGAAAAAAACCTGAAGTTAACAAGGTGTGTACTTGCTTAGAACAATAAAGTACTTGGTCTAAATTGTTTTTGCAGGTATATTTAGTGACACTCACTTACTGGCACTGATGTACAGTGGAGAAATGTGCTACTGGGGACTGAAATACTGTGGAGAAGGGAAGCAGGAAAGCCTCGAGTCAGTAGATCCTTTGTCTAACAGTGACCTGGGCAACAAATCACAGAATACATCGCTGGACTTCCAAGAAACAGGGAAAAACATGTTAACAAAATATGTGGCTATATGTGAGGGACCTTTAAAAGGCCAAGGGTGGAACACAACGACTGCAAAACAAATGCTATGTGACCTTGTGAAATCCCACAGCTAAAACCAGTGCTTTGCCTGTGCTGGAAGAAAACCTGTGTCCTCAGAGCAGAGTTTTGTCTCTGCTTCAGCGTCTGACTTTTAATTTTTATTAATTTTTAAATCAAAATGTATACTTCTGTTGCAATTAAAAAAACCCCACACGTTCAGAGAGCTCCTGGAACACAGGCCCGAAGTCTTAACCAAGTATTTTCAGGAGAAAAGGAGGGGGAAAAAATAAAATCCGCCCATCAAGCTGCGTACGCACCCTCGCGGGAGGATGACTGTGCTTCTCGCACGGAGCCAAAGTCCGCGGCGCCGGCGCGCTGAGTACCGGGGGCGGTAGCACGATGGCAGNCCCCCGCATCCAGCGCTCCCGGGAGATGCGGAGGAGTCGAGCGCGCTGCAGATGCTGCCGGTGAGTGGGGAGCGGTCGCATGAGGGTCTGCATCCCACCTCTTCCCAGCTCAGCCGCTGAATTCCAGTGTCGTTAAACCGGCGCTCTCCGTGGCTTTCAGGTTGACGTGCAGCTGAACATCATGTCGTTCCTGTCGCCCCAAGATTTGTGCCACTTGGGAAGCACGAGTGGTTATTGGAGGGCGGCTGTGCGGGACCCGTTGTTGTGGAGGTATTTTCTCCTGCGGGATCTCCCGTTTTGGACATCTGTTGATTGGAAATCGCTCCCAGATGTGGAGGTTTTTAATAAGGCCTTTTCCGAGGTCAGTGATAATGCACTGTATGACTACATGGCAGTGTAAGTATCTTCATGTTCTCTTACGTGACTTAAAGTCTCTCTTCAGCAGTAACATTTTGCCCGCAGGCTTCATATTTACAGCATTAAAGCTGTAACCTGCTGTTTAAATTCTGATCTGTATCAATTCCATTGTTTATTTTGGAAATACTGTTACCTGTTGCTTGATGGCCTGGTTAGCTCTTTCTGTTTGGAACTCAACAGGATGTAAAACATTGTATAAAAAGACAGAGCTAATGTTATAAAAAACTAAAGCTTTTGTAAACTGCATGTCTGCTATGCCACAGAAATACATCTCAAAAGCTCTGCATACTGTGATAAAGTATTCTTTGCTCTCAGTACAATGGCAAATAATTTCTTCTTTAATAAAAGTGGTAAGAAGTGTTCAAACTACAGCAAGTGGAATGAATTTTCATTTTTTTAATCTTGCATGGAAGACCTAATAGTAAAGGTTTTTTGAATATGCTCAGAAGAATAAGTAGTATTGCTTTAGCTCTGATTGTCAAAGGCTGTAAAAGACTGGTTTCAACTTGTATAGCTGAAAAGCATAGCAACACTTCACAATGTATTTGGATGATTGAGAAGAACTCTTATGCAGATTATTTTACTCTTCTTTTTAAACTTCATTCAATTCCCTTAAGTACCTTGCAGCAGTGGTTTGTGGGTTTGTTTGGGTTTTTTTTTATTATTATGAAGGTGATGCTTAAAATGTTTTTTCGTGTTAAAGTGCACAGACTTCTGCAAACTCTTGTGCCCTTCAGTCTCACTTTACAGACAGGAATGATGCACCCAGAATTTGAAGTGCAAGATATATACTGAATTTTATATTGGTCTGAGTGCATCAGGGTATTGAAACCACCTGTCACTGATTTCCGTTGTGTCTGTATGCACTGGGGGGTTCTGCTGATCTCAGCTGAAGTATTTCAGTGTATGTGTAGAGGAGCACACATCTCAAGTTTCCTTGAAGAGGTTTGTCCAGCAGCAGCCTATCATGACTGCAGAAGCAGACTGAACCTGAACCTCCCACTCTACGATGTCTATCTGATTGTTACTCTTCCCCTTAGTTACTAAAGTTTTTTCGTGCCTTCTGGCTTCTGCACCAAACAACCACAAAAAGCTGCAGACACTTGTCTCCTTTAACAGCTCTGTACTACCCTCAGGGGACACGGTCCATTTCAGGTTGTCATGTGTTTCAAACATAAAAGCAGTCTAATTAAGGTTTGAGATGCACTCATCAGTCTCATTTTTAAAAGTTATTCTTTTATGTGGCTCATCTGCTTTGATGTTATTTTACCTATATTGTGTTCAGTGGGGGTGCGGGAATGTGTAATTTTATTCCATTTAATTTTTTTTTCAAATTCAACTGAAAAATCTAGAGATAGAAGCATTCAGAGTTAAAAAAAGTCAATATTTGGACCTCAAAAGAACGAATGCCTTTGCCTGCTTTGTACTGGTGTTTGAAATCATCAGTTTGGAACTCTTACCATTTTTGATCTATGCTTTTGAGTTGTACCAGTAGCAAAGCAGAAGTGTGGGACCTTAGTCAATTTATGTTGTTTCATTAATACCTATTTTGTATTTTGTGTTTAATTTCTAGTTGCATCTATTTTACACAGATACAAAAAATGCTGTCCTCAGGGTAGAAGAAGTTTGAAATCAAGCCGACCCCGGCATGGGGCTGTGACTTCCTTTTTGCAATCACTGGTCTCTCAGGCAGAACCTCGCTTTGCCATGTTTGGGCCAGGTTTGGAAGAGCTGGATGACTCCTTAGTGCAAAAGATGATGACCTGCCCAGAAATTCTGCTAGTAGCTGGCCTACCTCATAGACAAATTCATGGTAATGCTGGTTTTGGCCTTTTGGCCTTTATATTTTGTAAACACATATAACACAATAAAAATGTGGGTAGAGTAGTGGAGAGAAGGAATGCTTTTTTGTCCCCTTGGAACTGAGTAACATCTGGTAAAAAAACAAACTATTTTCTTTCTTCATATTCATTCAGAATAATAAATGAAGTAAATTATAATAATTTGGGACAGCTGCAGTGAATTTATGATTCAATTTGCACAATGTCAGAAGGATCATTTTGCTCCTTATTTTCATCCAAAATTCCACATTACAGCTGCTGTTGTAATGGATAAATGCAGACAGAACTTTGTTTAGGTACTGCTTGAAGTAAGTGGCTAAAAAACACACTTGTGTTTTTATGCAAGAATTCAAGATTGATCCTTTATAGGATTATGTCACATGCTATAAATTTCATTTAGAAGAGTTACAAGAGCAGGTGAAGGATTTTTTTATGTTTAAAAGAATAGCTTTGAACATCTAATTTCACTTCAATCCAAACCAGAGACAATAATTTATTGCTTTTTAACTAATGTTTATTTCAGCACTTGAGAAAATAATGAAATTGTATTTATAGGAAGTGTGGAAATTATTGTTTTTTTTAATTTCTGTCTTATATCCTTTTCAATACAGCTTAAACAGATTAGAGCCTTTGCTGTGCCCATTTTAGCTAGTGAACACAAGTCTGGCTCTTTTCTGGTTTAGGTTTCTAGGTTCAAGTCTAATTATCAGAAATACAGAAATGCATCATGATTTTCTTTTAATATCATTGAATTGATATCCATGGAATTAATAGTCTGACCAATTAAAGCATGTATAAAATTTAATTGTAAAACAGTAAAGCTGCTACCCCTAACAGCAACATGTTGGCTTGAGTATGTCCATTTTATAGCACCACTGGACTTTTCAGACCATCACTTAATTCTATTCAGTAGACAGATAATTTAGTCTCATATATTCATTTTTCCCCTGTAGGAATTGGATCAGGAGTCAGTTTTCAGTTTAATAACAATCAAAAATTCAATATTCTGACATTGTATTCCACCACCAGGTAAGATAAGATTTGTTCTCTACCAAATAAAAAGTATAGTTTCTCATTTATTTCATACTTTCCTCATATTTTTTGTCATGTGGCTTTCATGGCATATTCACACACACAGATATTCGCTATCAATTGAAGCTTCTGCATATCTTTGCTTTTCCTTTCTTTTTTGAACTCCTAAGTTTTCACATGGAAGTAAATAAACCTTTTCCAAGACTCTTACATAACAAATGTGGTACAACACAGGTGATTTTACCCCCTTGAAATCTTGGTTGATTCCCTTTTGAAACATGATATAAATTCATCCTGCTAACCATCTGTATATGTACACTGGGAAAGAGGGTGGGGTGGGAGGGGGCAGGGAGAAACAAAACTGTTTTGTGGCTCAGACCTTTCTCCTGTCCCTTTCCCATGCTACCTCAACTCTCAAGACTGAGTTTTTGCTTTGTCAATTAATCTGACTGCTGAAATGTTGAAATATCTTTCAGCGTGGAAAGGAGGAGAGCAAGAGCAGAGCAAGCTGTTGCTGTGAATAAGATGTTTTACCAAGAGAACAGCATAGAAGGGGATCAGCAATCCGTGCACTACAGTGTCATAGCTCAAGTGAAGAAGGTGTGCGAAGTAGTTGATGGATTCATTTATGTTGCTAATGCAGAAGCTCATAAAAGTAAGGGGTTTCTCTTTATTTATTCATATTTTGGGGATAATTGAAATGTTATAAAAATTACAAAGAATATGCAGTACCTCATAATCCATGTTCTCATCCTTACAAAATCTGCTTTATTAGTGCTATTTCTTCATAGCTTATCCTGTTGAAAAAGTCTCCTATCCTAGACTCTCTCTCCCCAACCTTTGAGGGGTTATAGCCTCTTTATGGATTATACTGATATGGTTGCCATCTGAATTATATGTTGGAAATCATCTGGATTAAAAAACCAGCACAAACAAAAACCAGGACAAGCTTGAAATACACTGTTTGTGGTGTAATAGTCTGGAAACAGAACCTTCACCAGGAAAACTTAAGTAAAATATGCAATTAGTCTAAATCAAAATAGTCCTGTTAAGAGGATAATCCACATATCTGTTATTGTAATTGTCTTTATGTTCATCAGCTTTAAGTGGAGAGAAAGAGCTGGTTCAGAAAAGAAGTGGGCTAAACAAAAAAAAAAAGAGGGGATATACCAAGGAGAAAAGTACATTCAGTAGGGAAGAGTTGCTGACTGTACAGTATGTGAGTATTTCTGAATGGCTTGTTGCAATTTTGATCTCATAAAACACTGATGTTAAGGACTGAAATAGGCTGCCTGTAGAATCTTTAAATAACATTTTTAAATAACATCTAAACATGACACCAATATCTGTGTGACATGAGTGCAGGTGAATCAGTCTCTTGAGCAGAACTAGATTATTTGGCCCTTCCAGCCCTCTGTTTCGTCACCTCTGAAGTAAAAAAATACACCAAACCAAACCAAAAAAACCAAACAACAAAACATGCCTGTGGATTTGCATATATTTAAGACTCCTATGTTAAAAATTGTTTCTTAGAACGTGATCATCAGGAGGAAGTGGCTCGTATTTCAGCAATGATTGATCCAGCCCTCGGGCCTCCGAACAGACCTCTGCTGGTTTTGTCCTGTGTCTCTCACGTTGGTGTGAAAAGAATTCCATGTGTTTACATGGCACATCAGTTGCAGCTAAAGCTACTACGTCAGCCCTGGCTGGTACTTGCTTTTAAACTTTTATTTTCTGTTTCTCTGTGGTTTAATTTAATTTAGGCTTTCATGTTCCTGAACCACAATTAGCTAAAGTGAGTGTGCAGCTTTCAACACTAGTACATGAGCTCTCCACCTAAGTGAGGGATTTAGTTTCTCTGGTTCTCCAAGCTGAATCGTTAGCCCATCTGAACACAGGCAGCTAAGTGGCTTGCCCAGGAACCCACAAAGACTTCAGATGGAGCCAGAATGTAAGGAAAGACAAATGCTGGTCTTGAAGGGAGTAATGAAGCTTCAGTTAATGTAAATCTAAATTACTTGAGTCACAACCCAAAGCCTTGGACACAAAATAGATTTTTGGGCCATTTTTAGGAGACTCTCCCTTGCTTGACATGTTGTCTTGAGTTTTTGACAGATCAGTTTTTCACCTAGCATGTGGGGTCTTGAACCTGTTTTTTTATACTTGTCAAGCACAGTATATATCAGGATGGTTCAGCCACACATAATTCATTTTTTTTGATCTCATGTAGCTGAAGAATAATAAAACCAGAAAGAAACAAAATTCTAATCTAATTATTTTGGTTTCATAAGGAAAATGTTCATGACTTTTTAAAAAACATAGCATTTGTAATAGCCACTTGATAAAATGTTCCAAAATCTCAGTATTAATAATATGTGTAGAAGTCTAAAGCTAGCAGCATTTTTGCTTTAAGAGAAGAATTTTCAAGTAGATTGTTGTCTGTAAAGTAAGTACAATGTTCTCGAATAGCTGATGATTGAGAAAAAATGCACACTGGTACCAACAGCAAAAGTATTTTTGATGGGTCTTAATGCTGGTTTTTTGTATTCTTTCTCTTAAGAAGCCTTTTTTGTCTAAGGGATCTTTACATCAATGATAAAAATTTAAATTTGTTATGAGTGTTTCTGACTTTATGGATGGACATGGAGTGATGTTAAAATACTGCTAGGTCCTGTTAACCTGTAATACATCAGCTTTTTTTTTTTATTTTCACAGGTGCAGGACACTGTAGCTGCAACTTTAGATGGATTGCTAAATGGAATTGAGTGGCTCTTGGAAGAAGCAAATTGTAAAAATGCACAGTGACAGAATTGTACATTGTTGTACTGTAAAAACCCTTTGGTGTTTTGCATTTCAGTTGAAGTGAGTGTCTTGTCCTTCCTGCCAGAGTGCTGTCAGAGGAAAATTTAAAAGACAAACCTGCATATACTGAAATAATTAATACTGCACATACTGAAATAATTAATATTCTTCCAACTATAGTCATGAATCAGAAGTACAAGTAGGATTTGCCTGGATTCCAGCAGCTATGAAGAAGTGATTTGGGGATGGGGTGTTTTAGTTGTATTCTTTGTTTCAACCAGGGGCCTTTAGAGTATACAATCATCTCAGTAGATCTGATTGTCTAATCTTGTCTGTAAATATATGTAACACTCAGTTAATCAGCACAGTAGAGATCTTGACAGTGACAGTTCCCAACCAAAGAAAATGTACTGTAGCTTGTACCAAAGTAGGGTGACAGAAAGACAGTAAATTCCCCTGTACTTTTTTTCCAGAAACAATGCCTAGACCAAAATTCTTAAAAGCAAACAAAAAAACTGCAGTATGAATTGTTTCTTATTTGTGATCTTGTTTATTAACCAGCCACAACAGACTTCAGCATCTTCTCCTTTCTGTTGAAATTATTAGCTTGAACTGGACATAACCACTGATGTCATGACCAAATACCAAATGTTAAATAGAATCATTAATATTTCAGGACTTAATCAAATACATAAACTATTGGTTACTGAAATAGTGTTGGCCATTTGTAGGTATGAATTGCACCTGTCTTGAAATTTTCTACACAGTTGCAAATATTTTTATAAAAAGGGAAGCAACATTTTAAAGCTGGAATTGCATTGTCCATATAGATGTTGTTTGGGATAGTCATAGTCTTCCTCCTTTTTCATGTTTTTATTATTGGATAAATAAATGTTCAGAAACTTCCTTTGGATTTTTTTTGCCTGTGCATTTATTTGATTTAGTCCATGCTTCTTGTTTTCCTCTCTCCACGGAAATTCAACAGGCTCAGTTTTTCCTTGGAACCTAGACAGATGATGGCATGATGCACATACAGCTGTAACTGCCCTTGTCCAGGATATGTGACATGCGCAATACAGCTATGTCAGAAACATTCCATTTGAGAAAATGTTTGGGTTATTTAATGAACTAGAAAGTGGTTTTGTTTTTGTTCTAATGCTTATTCAGAATTAATGCAGCTTTCTAGAGATATTTTTGTATATCTCCTAATCAGGACATATGGGAGTTTCAAGGGAAAATACACAGGAATATATACTGTGAAAATTCTGTGGTTTATCCCTATGTTTTTTTAAATAGCATTATGTGTCTTTTGCCCTTTAAAATAGAGTAGACACTAGATTCAGGAGTATTTGAGGTAAAATTCCATGCTTTATAACCAGGTGTATGTGACTTTCCTGCTAAACTGTAATAATTTCATAGCGATCTCTATGTAGAAAGTTGAATGCAGCAACCCGATGCTATGTTAGCTACAAATACGGGGAACTTCATGCAAGATCCTCATTCTACTTTCTTTACAAGGAATAAATTATTTTTCAAAGAATGATATTTACAGTCTTTCAATGTGTGTTAAGCCTCCCACAGGTGTGCACATATGTGTGCATACTGCATTCACACTGTCACAACATAACAAAGTATCATTGTCATCGTAATGAGCAAAGTTATTTCATGTTGCCAGTTCAATTAACAGCTATCCACTCACTGTTGTTTCAAAAGGTCAGCATAGTGTAGGGTATACAGTTTTTCTTAATCTAAAGAACATCAGTTACATTAATTTAAACTCAGGATAACTTTAGGAGTTCCAAATTTTAACCATACAGTCTAGAAAACAAACAGTAGGAATGGGAAGTCTATGCAGTCACAGAGCTTCATGATTGAGTGCTGTGGTGGATCAATATAGGCAAGGAGGATGAGCATGTATACTGTCCAAAGTAGCAGTGTGGTGTCAAAGAGGCAGCCAGCCTGTTGAGCATACATACACCAAATAGTTGCGTTTAATTGTATTTAATTGAGTACTGTCTTTTGATTTGACCTAAGACAATTTCTATTATTTAAATTCCTGAGTCTTCCGAATTTAGAAGCATAGTAAGTCAGTGAAGCTTGAGACTTAAATTGTTACAAATTCAAAAATAGCTGGATATGGAATATCAGAACATGATTTAAATGTATTTTAAAACTTTTTAATGTAAACCCCCTTTTTTAATCTCATTGGTCTTGTATTTATTACAGTAGATGCAACTGTAATAGATGAATACATTTTAATTTGCTGAATAGTATTTGATAATTTTTATTTTTATTAGAATGTAGAAGTGTGTGTGTGTGTGTTTTAAAAATCTGTTGAAACTTAAGCCCAAAACAGGATACCCTTTGCCAGGAGCCCCCAGAGATAAGATCACCTGAAACAAAAGAACTCAAACCACACCCAGCCGACCATTCTCACTGCAAAGAGATGAATAGTATTACCGAAACCCCCCGGGTACTGAGGTTCCCTTCCCCCTCTCTGGTTCCTCCCGGTGCTCC
>VWZD01003896.1:27237-53379 GCA_013396695.1 Sakesphorus luctuosus | reverse complement strand
TCAACAGAATGGCAAGTCTGTATTCATGACTGTTAAATCAGTGAAACCATACTTGGAACAGAAATGTTGCAATGAAGAGCTGATTCTTTGTTTCATTCAGAAAATTGATCCTGATCTTGAGAGGCACTTCACCTTCTGTAAAGTATTTTGCCTCCACTGGTGTACCTGCATCTCCTTAGTGAAAAAGAGAAACTCACCTGGAGGAAAGCTTGTCAGCTAGGAAAATCGTGTCTGTAGTGAAAATTCTTATAGATATATATATTTTTTGAGGTCTATATTAACATTCTCTAGCTTTGCAACATCTAGGAAGGAAGGATGACTTTTGAAATTTGTGTTGTACAGTGTGATATCTATGAGTGGTGAAAGCAGTTGTTCTCGTAAACATCCTTGTTATGCCTGTGAGCTCTTTGGATGTTGTCTGATGAACATCGCTGAATTTAATTAATATTACTTGCCCTCCTTATGTCGTTAAGTCTTCAGTTAGTTTAGTTGTTGCTTAAGGTGCAAATGAGGTGAAGTCCTACCAGAAAACATTAAGAGGAGTAATGGAAGGTGCTTATTTTGGCAGGTAGCTAGGCATTTGCTAAGTTTTTCAGTTTGGAGAAGCCAAAATTTCTGCTGAAAGGATCAGTGCCAGTTTTGAAACATGCATGATTGTGGAATATGAGGAGCTGGACTTCCTTGTAAAGATAGTACTGATGTGTCAGTTAAATGCAGTAGAAAGCTGAATTCATAGTGATTCTGCCTAATGCTGTGTGTCCTAAGCAGTGGTAATAGAATTGTATATTCATATTGGCACGTGCAGATTTTTCTGCCCTCAGCAGTTCTGCATAGGTGTAACATCTATGTGTGGTATTTGTGATTCTGTTCTCAAACTGGAAAGCAGTCACTGTGGCTTTACAGTGAGAGTCATACTTAATTCTGGCATGCCTGGAGATAGATGCTAATTTTTGATTTGTGACATGGTGATGCATTCACAGCTTTATGATCGTAAAAAATATGTCGAAATGGAAAGATAACTTCTTCGTAAGAACAAGTGAAGCACATTCAGGATGTGGATGCTTTTCAACAGTTACAATTGATTTTGAGAGATTAAAGAGAAAAGTAAACAAGCAAGCAAAAAACCCATCAAACCCAGAAACTAGCTTTACAGAACCTCTGTTTTACTTTGGTCCCAGTGCAATGTAAAGAAATGGCTTGATAGTCCTTTTTGGTTAGAATTATCACAACACTGTAAATCTGTTACTGCAGTGTTTGATGGGTAGAACTAGTTTGCCTTGGACACTAGATTATAATTGCCATTAGCATCTCAATTATTTATTATAATGCTAGTATGTCAGTTTTGCTAATTTTGAGTTATAAAGGAAGGTAGAAGGCTTTGGTTTTTACATAAGTAGAGGTACTTAAAATAAATTCTAGTAACTATGGAATTAATGTTAACAGATGTACAATAAATGTTTATTTCAGGAAGTTGGTTATAAGAGATAGGAGTTACATATTTATAGTATTAATTTGTGAAATAAATGCAAATGTACTTCCTTAACAATTATTTTCAGATAATGTGCATTCATTTTTAGCTATTCCCTGTGACTACTCTATCACTTTTGTTTATTACTTTACTTTGACTTTGTTTGGTAAATTAGTATGTAGTGCTTATATAAACTGGAAATTGTAATTTTATAGCCTGAAATTGTTCTTTGGAGGTATGGCTTTTAGGTGCCAGCTCAAGTGATTGTTAGCAAGTGTTGACATTCTCCCCTGGCTGCCCTGAACATAAGTATTTAAAGATAGCTTAACATTGAGATAAATCTATTTTAAGGAAAACTAATAATATAAAATTAATATGCAGATCTTTTACTTGTAGTTTGTGTAGTATGAACAACTTTATCCTTGTTTAATCTGACATATTCTAGATGTAAAGAAGCACAGGAATGAAAAATTCCAAATTGTCTCTAAAGTACAAATTTCAGTTTAGTAATAGGAAAAAGAATGGAGAGAAGCTTTGAATTTCTAAATGCATGCTCTGCTTTGCAACATCTATTAATGAAATAGTCTAAAATATCCTTTTGGTCTAAGCGTTAAAGATACTGATTATTGTCAATATCTGTATATTTGAACTGGATGACCTGCTGAAACTGATCTTTCAGCTGGTAGAAGGACTGAATTTTGGGGGCTTCACAGGAAAAAACATAATATAGACCTGCAGTATAGCTGGCAATTGATTTGCTTTGTAAACTCACATTGCCTTGGCTCAAAGTTATTAGTTGCCTACAGCAAGGCCAATGTGTGTGTTGGTTTTCATACTGGTCTCGCTCTGCAGACATCAGTGCAGGTGGCACAGATTTGCCAGATGAAAAGCAGTTTAGGTCTGATGTCTTCTATGGTTTTTGGTTAGAGTTGTCTGATTTTGAAAATTATTGCCTCCTCTCATTTAAGGTAACTAAAAATGAAAAATTGATGATTCAATGTGCAGTACAGTCTCAGTTCAAAGAAAAGGAATGCCATGAGAAATTACAGGTATATTTATATATATATGTATGTGTGTGTATTAGCTTTGTTCTTGTCCTGTCAGTTCCCTTTTAAATCTGCATGATTCTTCTGTATTTGATGACAATGCTACAATATTTGCATTTTCATATCCATCTGAAGTTGACACAGAAGGTGCCATTTGCTATTTGAACCTTGTTCTATGTCCTTCCAAGATGAAATTACGACAGAAAAAAAAGTTAGGCAGCAGAGTGGATTTTGTGCTTTCAGTTCTTTACCGGTGCTTTCAGATGGGTGTAGATACGGAAAAGTCAACATTCCTCTCAGCATAATTTGAGAAATATGTTTGCCTTGTCACAGAAAGGTTAAAATGAGAAACTGCTTTAAAGAATATTAATAAGCATGACTGAGAATATTATAAATTCTTTGGAAAGCTGTGTTCTATTAAAAAATAGTGCTTGTTTTCCTCTGCCTTTTTATATTTAGTTTTATTGCTTATACAGCCCTTTTTTTCACGCACAAATTATCTTGGCAAAATGAAACTCACATGCACACAGAATCTTTTTGCCCCGTGGTTGGTTTGGTTTTTTGGTGTTTGTTTTCTTTTTTTCTAGGAAAGATAGGCTTTAATCTTTTTCAATGAATAGCATTGCAACATTTTTTCTTAGTTCTTGCATCCTGGGTGTTTTAAATGGCCTCATATGGCATCTTCTTCATATTAGAAGTTCAGATGGAGATGTGTCATCTAAAAGTAAGAGTTGTCAGTGTTAATGTGATGCAGCTGTGAATGGGATAACAGGAAGGTAGATCACCAAACTGAGAGGGCAGATTATGAAGTTTGCAGTGCCTTGGTTTTGGCTGGGATAGAGTTAATTTTCTTCCTTGCAGACATGCTGGGCTGGCATCAGTCAGTGGATGGTGAGCAATGGTATTGTGCATCACTTGTTTCTCCTGGGTTTTATTTCTGGGCCACCCCCTCCCCCAACCCCCTTATCTCCTTTATCTCCTTTTTCAATATAATTATAATATCATATCATTGTTGTTGTCGTGTTTTACCTTATTTCAATTACTAAACTGTTCTTATCTCAATCCACGGGTTTTACCTTTTCCTGGATTCTCTTCTGCACCCCACTGGAAAAGGGGGAAGAGTGATTGAGGACTGCTGGTCAAGGTTAAACCACAACACACTAGGAATATTCTTTACTAGGAATATTCTTTACAGGAATATTCTAATATGATGGTGTTGCTTTCTCCCTCCTTTATTTTAGTGGGTATGTTTTGTTTTGTTATTTTTACACCTTCTGTTTTATTCTTCTCTACTTGTTCTAGACTATTTTTTTTCTTGTTTGTATATGTGAAGTACAGTAAATGAGTGCTTGTTAGAATTCCTTGAATAAGGAAAAGATCCTCCATTCTTGATGGGAAAATGCTGTTGTTCTTGTGCTTTGATGACTTAAAATACAGCTTCCTTCGGGAAGTCACTTGGTATGTTATGTAGGCCAAAGAATGCATACTTCACTTAGAGAAAGATGCAGGAAGTGGTTTTTGAAAAAGTAAGTCTTAGTTATTTTCAGAACTCTTTTAAGCAAGCATGTTATACAGTGTTTTCTGAGCTTCTCAAATGCACACACATACTCCAAATGTTCATTCTTAAAACACTCTTCTCTAGGTGTTTCTCAATAATGAGTCTGGCATCCTAAATCTGGCAACTCTGCGGCTCTGCACTCCTGAGTTGCTGTTCCCTTTATCCCTGGCATCATGTTTAGATTGAGCCTCTGCATCCTCCCTCTCATGCAAATGCTTTGCAGCCATGATGTGTGAAAAAGTAACATCTGTTATCAGTCTGTTGGTGGGAAAGTGTGTCAAGATGTTTCTCTAATTTCTTTTGTAATGACCGGAGTTCTGCATCCACACAAATCATCTATGTTGCTTCCTGTGTTGTCTGGCAGCTGGTGTGGTTTTCTTGAACATGGGCTGTCATAATAACCAGCCTTCAAAGAAACATTGTAGTATTTCAAAACGCACATCTCTTTAGCATTTGAGCTTGCTTGCCAGCTTCCAGGACAATCCCAAATGGGAGATTATAATCCTGAAAGGAAACATACTCCATAATTTCAATTTAAAAAAACCCAACAAAACAAAACAAAAACTCAAACCAAAACACAAAAAAATAAAATAACCACCAAGCAGAAAACCCCAACAAAACAAAACCTTACTTAAGTCTTTAAGGGATTTTCTGTTCTTTTTTTGTAATGTACACAACTGTAGCACGAAGATGTGCAGCCAGTAGCAGTTAAGAACATTATTAAATGGCTCTTAAACTGTTAGCGTGTGTTTGTGATTGTTTTTGATATTCGTTATGAATAGTGGAATTGTACTTTTTACTGGAATACTACTGCTCTGTGCTTCCAAAAGAAATGTGTTTTTTGCATTTTTTTTGAAGGAGGGCACAAGGAAGGTCATTATGTTACATATTTTCTGCCAGTCTGTGGAGGAGTAAAGTATGAATTCTGTGAATTTTAATGAAATATTTCATAATCTGCATACCTGAAAAATTCCCAATTAGGAAGACTAGCCTTGAATAGTTTAAATATTGCTAAAAGCCATACACTGTATTTGTTTGCATTCCTTCTAGTGGTGTGAGAGCCTGAGAAAGAGCTATTAAACTGCGAAGTATGGCTAGTGACATTAGCTGGGTATATAGGACAGTTGGGTCTGTTGGGGAATACATGAACAGCTCCGATGCTGTATGATTGAACCTGCACCACAGAACTGCAGCACAGGGTTTGAAAACATTTGCTGCCTGTTTTTTCAGCATAGCTGGAAACTATCCCCTCTTTATCTTTTGGTGCTTTGCATCTGATGTGTATTCAAGTTCCAGATTGAAAATACTAGAGATTTATGTTTGCTGTCTGCTTGGGTTCTTGCTCTGAGAAGTTTTGGTTTTTTAGGCACATGGATACTTCTGTTCTCAGTAAGAACCTGTGCAAATGTTTGCAGGATCTGAATTGTGGTTGGTTTTTTTAACTCTGCCTACAAGTCGACATTTTAAAGTGATTTTTTAAAGCTTCCCTTAAAAATGTGTTTATCTGCATTTTTTTAGTGTGTGCAGGCTTTTGGTATAGATCTTTTCCATGGCATCACTCTTTTTCTGAGTTAAAAAGACACAAAGCCAAGCAGGAGCAAGCAGTTGCTTTTCGAAAGAGTTATGCAGATTTAGTAGCAGGATATTGAGCCTTTTGGCACAGAAACCCTGTGAGTCTGTGATCCTTGTGGTTTACGTGTGTGTTTTGAGAAAGTTTACATAAAATATTTAAGATATCATCTGTAAATTGCTTTTGCAGATTATTTTGGAGGTTGGGTACAGGTTAGGCCTTTGAGTGGTTTCAGAAATTTGTTAGGATTTTTGGAGTCTTGGGAATGAAGACTTCTAGACATTGGTGTGATAAGTGTCTTCAAACTTTAGAAATCTGTGATTATGCTTGTAAAGAAGTAAAACAACAAAGTATGGTACATAATGCAGGGACATATTTCAAGAGGGTAGGAGTCAAGAAGTATTTGATGCTGTTCTTCATAGGTACATGTGGAGTTGGACTGAAAAAGTAAGTGAAACAGAAAAATATTTTTTCTTCTTTCAAAATTTAATTTTTAAAACCGCATCAGTCTCTTGTGCCCACAGGCATCTTGATTTTATGTGATGAGATACAAAAAATATTAATAAAGAAGAATTTGAACATTGAGGAAAAACAACATAAAGGATTTGTTGCATTTTGGCAGCTTTTGATTTGATAATGGCAGTTTGAACATGAAGGATTAAGGAAGAGCTATGAAGGTTGTAAATACTGTAAAAATAATACAACAGTGACAAGGATTGTGTCACCTTACAAATTTGGAAAAAACCCTCTTATTGAGCAACATGTCTGTCTGGTGGCATAGTTGTCCTCCAGCTAATTCACAGATTATACTATACAGAGAGGACCAGTCAGTACATTGGGGCACAGGTGTGCTGATCAGAGAGACCTTGACAGCCTGGAGAATTGGGGACTCTTCGGTCTTCAAAAAGGGCAAAGGCTTTCACTGGGACAGAAAAACCTGTATGCCACAAGGGGTCTGAATGGGTGGGTAGCAGCTGTGTGGAAAAAGTGGATACTGACCTAGATCAAGGGCACCAAGCTGATGGAGGGTCTAGAGCATGTGACCTGTGAGGAGAGGTGGAGGAAACTAGGATTGCACAGCCTGGTGAAGAGATGGCCCAGGAGAACTCTCAATGCCTTCTACTCTCCTCTTATGGGAGCATGAAGAAAAGATAGAGGCAGACTCTTGTGTGCAGGTAGGACAATAGGCTGGGAGTAGGACTCAGGCTGGAACACATAGCAGATACTATTAGGAAGAAGCAGATATTATTAGGAAGAAGCTTTTTTCACCCTGGAGCAGAGAACTGGAGCCATGATGAAATTTACGACTTTGGAGATATTCAGAACTTAGCCGGAGAAGGTGCTGGGTAGCCTGCACTAAATTGCCCTGGTCTCAGGGGGATTGGATTAAGTGACATCCAGCAATCTTTTCTTAGCCTGAGTAAGTTTATATGACTGTGCAGTGGGCATGTTACCCTTGGTTTGGGGATGCTTGCATCAGGCACTGTAAATAGAGAAGGANGCAGATGGTCAGAAGTGATAGAGAGAAGTCAATTTGCTTTGGCAGTCTCTCTGTTGTGAGACATTTTCTTTTTCCAACCTTTACTTTTTACCATGATCGTCTTAACACACTTCCTCCCCACACAGCTTTTGTGATAGGTATTTTACGTACAGACTCCTATCAACAGCACTTTGTATTTAAAGCAGAGCTACATTTCTGCCTCTCATCCCTTCTTCCTAACTTATTTACTTGCTGGCTTATGTATGAGCAGTCTGTATGCACTTAAATTTTTATTATTTTTCAGTCCTAGAGGTGTAGGGGAAATTGAGCCTTGTCTTTGCTGTTGTAGTTGGTGCACTTTCTCAGAAAGTGCCAGATAACTGAATTGAGAGATATGTTGTTCAGGAATGTGAGGTATTTTTTCCAAGCTTGTAAGGTATTAAAATATGTACAAATAATAAAAAAAATACAGTCACTGATGTATTTTTATATTTTTTTGTTTTTCTTTACCAAACCAGTGTTTCTGATGTGATGACTCTATAGAGCATAAATTTTCTATGATATTTTTAAGGGAGAATGGTACAAACAAGAATTCAGCCAATAACAAAAATATGAGGGTGGCAGAAAGTAAGCAAAGTGTGAAAAATCATTGCATGACCTCCTCAGGTTGCCTTCCCATGTCAAAGTGAAATTTACATTCTTTGTAAAGCTGTCGTGCTTGCTCTCCCAAGTACTGTTTCTCTCTAAGTTGTTTCTAACTTGAGTGAGGCCTTTTATTTTTTTAAAAAGACTTTTTAAGAAATCAGTGATTAAGTAGCAGATAAATTAGGCTGCTCCCCGAAGCAAACACTGTTAAGGGGGCTGGTGCTGCTCTGTTTGACTTACTTGTCCATGGACAGCTAAAACTGTATTTTGCTTCCAAATAGCTGCAGTGTATGATCTCTCTTACAGGGACACAGGAAATAATGAAGGATATCAAGAACAAGGGAAACCAGAGGAATTGCAGGCAATGGGAATTGAAAGGATTTGGAGGCAAACTGGCTTATTGCAGGGAGAGAACATAAAGATACAGAACAAAAATCTGTGAACACCGATTTTTATTATTTCTGCTGTTCATGTAACAACTGATTTCTTTTGAGGATCATTCATAAAACATCTGTGTCATATAAGAGAATTTTCAAAGTAAGCAGGTTGGCCATACTGTTACGGACTTGTTTAATGTGAATTAACTGAAGCATCATCATCTGTATCTTGTTAACCAGCTGCATGGAGGCTGTGGGTAAGGTGCGTAGTGAATCCAAATAAGGATACCAGTTTTCTGGAGTTACTTAGTCTTCAGTTAGGTTGAGACAACTTAAAGCATTTTAAAACAAATAGTTGTGCCATTTGTTTCATTTCTTATTCTGTAACATTTCTAACATTTCTGCAGTAGGTCAAGTTTTTGTTTCCTCTCGGTTGTTTTATGAATGCTACATTTTCTGTTTGTGACTGATGTCCCAGGGAGATAAATGTTTCTAGTACCTTCTTTCTTCCTTACCTTTGTGTTTCTTCCTTTTCTGATGTTTTTGCCTTTTGGGTTTTTTGACTCTCAAGTTTAATAGTGATGAAGAGAAGAGTAACGAAGCAGTCAAATAGTTTGTATTAGAAAGCAATACATAGGAAATTATTCTATCACTGTACAAGGCTGTAGAAGAGTTTTGTTTTCAAGGCACCATGTCTAGTTTTGGAGGCCTATTATGTCTCATTGGATTTTCAAAATAGGGTGTATTGGCCAGCAAAGAGATACCAAAATAATTGCTACCTACCTTGACTATTTTTAATTTTGATCTTATTAAGGATCTTGAATTTACATAATTTGAACTGTTCTGAAGAGTCATTGGATCTCTTTAAGAAGTTCTAGAATAACCACTAAAGATTTTATGATCTCTATAGACAGCAATAGCTGAAAATACTTTTAATATTGTTTAGTACAGCTGATATGACTGTTGGTGAGTATCTGTGTACTGACATGCTTTGATATTTATTATGCAGTATCTTTGGAGTTACAGCTTAAGGTTGTCTGTGCTACAAAGTTATGCTATGCTAACTTAGGCAGTATAGCTAAGGGGGCAAGGATTGTCTTCTCAGACATGAAAGTGACTTTGAATTGTTCATTCTGGGAGAATTTGTCCTATTTTGAAAAACAGGGTAACTCACTGAAATGAATATTTTGATCCAATAACCACCTTGTTCTTGGGTTATAGGCACAGTGCACCTCCAGAATTGTGGCTTACAGGTGCACTTTCCTGTTCTCTTATATAGAACATGAGCTCATGGATGCTTGAAAGTTGAAGTTCCTACTGGTTATGTGTGGTACTGAAAAGAAATTTCCAGCCACGTGGGGGCCCATATGGTGCCTTTTGGAGTGCGTGCGTGTCAGCTGCCTCCTCTTTGCAGTCAGTCCATGTGATGAAAGCAAGAGGTGATTTCATACAAAACATTTGTGTTTGATGCCTTTATCTTGCTTTGACAAACTCTTACTGTCTTGGGTTTGCTGGTCCTTGTGTTTAAAAATTTTGTGCTCCTCTCAGCTCATTTAAAGAGTCATCCTGGAACCTCCTGGATCAATCTCACGGCTTTTCAGGCTTTTTCTTTGTTTTTTTTTCTACCTCCCGAGGCAATTAAGCTTGTCCTTTTCAAGGCTGTTGCTGAAGGAACACATTCCAAAGTGCAGTAAAAATCATCTGATGGGCTGAATTGCACCTCTTGAATATTATTATGTTCAGCATTCTTGTGACCACTGAAACTTTTTATGTCATCATTGGAGCTGTGACATCAAGATGGGAGAGCTATCACAGAGCCTTAGGAAAGGGGAATCTGGGACATTTGGTCACCTGTTTTCCAGGGCTGCCCAAAGGTCCTAATGGAAAATGCAGTTAGCAAGTTGAGGTTGAGGAAATGCCTCTAGGACACACATTTCTGGGACATGGAAGTGATTCTCAGCACTGGTAAATAAAATGCTGTCTTGCTCCAGCTGCTTGGGTTCCCTGTGGGGATTTTGTATAAACATTGCAAAACTGGGCTTAGAACTTTGTCTTTATAGTGTTAATAAGTAAAGCTTTTGCATATGAAGCAAACTGCTGTCATTATGAATTTACTACTTACAAAAGAAGGAGAAGAGGACTTTGGTTGGTGTATATACAGAAAAAGAAATGTGGCAGTCTGATTCCTGGTTAAGTCTTAACTTGTGGAGTTTTGCTCTGACTGTCGTGTATTCTGTATTGGAAAAACCTGGATAGCCAGTGCTTGGCTTCTGAATTTACCCATCCAAGCACTGCAGATGTTACTCTCCAGAAAGCTCTGTGAAACAGAGCAGATGGAGGCAGGTCTTGAGGAGCAGATTTGCTCTACTGTAGTCAGAAGCATACATGTAATTCTCATCATCATCCATGAACAATCATGCTTCAGCTTTGCAAATCAAGTATCATGAAAGCAGAATTAGTATGTGATCTACTGGTCTATGTTGATTTCACTCTTTATGTCAATGTTTAAAGAGGCAAAAACACTCTTGTACTGTGAAATCTGTGAAGGCAAGAGATGTTCTTATAGACTTCCAAAAGTTCAGTGACTGATCTTCACTACTATTGAGAGGCTACTAGGAGGCTTTGTTTTGCTTGGAAGATGACACAGAGGCTTTTGAAGTTGGAAATGGTGGTGTGCTGAAACAAAGATGGATATCTCACAGATTACAAGGTCATTTTTGTACCAAGTCTCCTTTATATATACATTTACATTTCTGTTGAAATGTCTCTATTTTTCCACTTGAGAGTACAAAGCAAGATGACTGGTGGTAAATCCTGTATCTTAAGTTCTTTTTTCCGGTCTCTTTTTCTTTTTTTTTTTTTGACACGTGTGTTTTCAGTTTGTTTGCTGCTAGAGACAAACAGCACATGCATGTAGGAATGCTCACAGTCAGACTCACAGACTTAGGTATTTCATATATAAAACAGTCTCCTCTGTATCTCTTAAAAAGATCTGCCATTTGGCAGTGCCCACATACCTTCGCTTCTCATTGCCTCTGCATTTTTAAGGTATAAAAGAGATTTGCTGAAACAGGCTGTATGATTTCCTAGAATTATGTGTGTTGAATGCATTTTAAACTTATGGGCTTGTTTTTGTGAAACTTTTCTACAATATGCAGCTATAGCTAACAACTTGCTATCGGGACTGTCTGATCTAGCTACTTAGAAACTTCTCTTCCAGTTCTATACAGCACTTTGTGAGATCTTGACTTCAACTGAAATATGCCTAAAAGAAAACTAGACTGTTTAAAAATCTGTGTATATATTTTATGCATAAATCTGAGAGCCTTGTGTTCTGGATTGGAAAGAGGTACACCATTAAAAGCAGCAGTGGTAGCTCATTCAGTTGTATGAAGATATTGGTAATAGCAGTCCTAATCAGAAGAAGTTAGTCACTTAAAATGACCTTTTAGCCTGCATATAACTGCCGTAACTTCTCCTCTTTCTCAAAGTGTTCATGTCAAAGGAGTATTTTTGCTGCTTAGCTGCTAGACAAACAACTGAAAACTGCTGAGGTATGTGGATATGTCACAGTTATTGGCTGACATGCATCTGTGTTACTGCTTTTGCTTTCAGATGTTACCATGAGTATCAGTTGGAGCACAAGGAGCTATGGTAGTAGGAGTGTTTGGGAGAGCTGGGTCTTGTTTACTTGAGAAAGGTAAGAGTGTGATGGGATTGTGGGAATTCCTGATGGAACAGATTGCGAGTGGGTGATAACTAGTCAGGCAAGACCACCAGGCAATGAAATACCTTACTAAGTTAAAAAAAATATCACAAGCTGGAAATTGGCAACTACAGAGAGGAAAACACTAAGAAATCCATTATTACTTCTGTAACATGTTACAGAATTAGGAGACGTGAAGAAAATTCCAGAGTGTGGTTCATTCGTGCAGAACATAAAACATGAGAAACTATGGAAGCTAAAATAAAATCCAGTGGAGAAAGAAGGTTATATTGTAATGGAATAACTTTGGATGAACACCAGATGCCCACCAAAGCCACTTTATCTTCCTTATTGGGACAGGGAAGAGAAAGTATGACAAAAGGTTCCGTAAGTACAGTACAGGCAAGACAGACTAGTTTTGGGGAAATTAATTCAATTAATTGCCAATCAAGAGTCCAAGAAGGATAGTGAGAAATAAAAACCAAACCTTAAAACACCTTTCCCCCACCTTTCCCTTCTTCCTGGGTACAGCTTCAGCTCTAGACCTCTCTACCTCCTCTGCCTGAGTGGCTCTGATAAATGGGGAATGGGGGCTGTGGTCAGTTTGTAAGACTTTGTCTCTGCTGCTCCTCCCTCCTCACACTCTTCCCTCGCTCTGTGTGAGGTCCCTCCCATAGGAGACAGTCCTCTGTCAGCTTTTCCAGTGTGAGTCCTTCTTATGGGTCACAGTTCTTCATGAACTCCAGTGTGAGTTTCCAGTGTGGTTACAGCTGCCATCAGGCAAATCCACCTGCTCACGTGTGTGGTCCTCTGTGAGCTGTAGAGAGGCAGCCCGCCCCATGAGAATCTTCGCCACACACTGCAGGACAATTTCTACTTCAGTTACTGGAGCATCTCCTCCCCTTCCTTCTTCACTGGCCCTGGGGTCTGCTTGGCTGCTATTGGATGGCATTTTTTGCCCTTTCTTAAATATGTTATCTCAGAGGTGCAGTCAGCATCACTGATGGGCTTGGCCTTGGCCCACAGTGATTCTGTTTTGGAGTTGGCTGGTACTTGCTCTTTTGTACATAGGGGAACCTTCTGACTTCTTCTGACAGAGGGTAGCCCTGTAGCCAGCTACCAAAACCTTGCCACACAAGATGGCCTGGAAGAAATCTGGAATTATTCACATAAGTAACCAATGTAGACAAACATTGCCTATATGTATGTGTTATCTGACCTTTGGCTAGTTAGAGAATTTGATGTAGTGATTTTGTCACAACTCCAAGACCGTTGTTTGAAGAAGCTTGTCCTGGAGCAAGATGAGGTGTATGAAGAGCTAGGTGAAAAAGCTAATGCAGGAAAATAGAGTGAATTCAGCATGTTGTATTGTTTTGTTTGTGATTTTTTTATGACTTAAAAAGTTTGCTGCCTAGAAAAGTTCTACAGCTGAAAAGACCAATGCAGTTGACCCCAAATGCAGGTTTTTCTGGGTTTCTCATCCTATAGCTTGCATCTAAAATTGAAAATGAACTGCACTGAGGCCATTGTATTGAATAAAGAAGTGTGTATATACAGAAGGATCTAGATAAAGGCTATAAATCCTGCTGATGTTGTCTAGATTACTCACTTGTCAGAAATCTTGAAATACTGTATATACTTCAAGGTTTGCCATGGGGGAAAAGTCTAGAATTGTAAATAAAATAGTGAAATTCAAAATTAAATGCTAAACCAAGACCTTTTGATGTTGAGAGGTATTCATATATTGTATCTTTTGCTTAGCTTTTTGGAGATATCAGATTTCCAACTTTACCCTAAAGCCTTCTAGAAAGTTATGGGGGTTTTGTGGTGGTGGTGTTTGTTTGAGTTTTTTTGTGGTTTCTTTTTTTTCACACATCAGAGAGAAAGTAACTGCAGGACTAAAAAAGATGTAGAAATAATACATCTATATAAATGGAATGTAAAGAGTACTGTTCAGACTAATCTGTGATTCTCAGTAAAATCTGTTTAAGACTGACCTGCTGCTCTGTCATTTGATTCAAATTGCTGCACTTTGTCTATCGTCTTCATAAATGCAATACCTAGATTCTTGTGTGTGTTTTTATAAGAATCTTTTAAGTGGATTATGTCTATCTAATATCCATTTTGTGGTCAAATGCTGATGGCTGGGATGTTCAGAGTTGACTTCAGAGAGCAGTCACATCCATCACAAGGACAGAGAGGGCTTTAATAACATATTTTCAGGTAAGGACAGAGGTCAGAAATGTTGTTGACAGGACTGGAGAATAATGAACAGTGAAACCATGTCTCTGGAAGAGTTCGGGGAGTTTGAGTAAGTAGGAAAGGGAAATAGCTTCTGTCCTTGTGCTTATAAGGATGTGCTCCTTTCTGAGTAGCACTTGGTCTGCATGCCAAGGAGAAGCTCCAGGATTTGTAAGGATCAGTTGTTGCTATAGATGAGCCATCTTGTATTTTGTGCTATGGTGAAAATTCGCCCATTTTGAGCCTTTTCAAAACGCTATGGCTTGTCAAAGACATTGGTATTGTTTGAAGAAAATGTTATAAATTGTGTTTGAAGGGATCAGGTTTTCACTGGAGTGGAACATTTTCACTAACTCTTAGGTAGATGGTCCCTCTATGAAGCTTTCACCATGATAACACAGTGTCTTTTTACCGTAAAGAAGATTATCTACATCCATTGCTAGAAGTGTTAAAATATAGGGCAGTCTCTTTCTTGGTATTGAGTGTTACCGTGGGACCTTTGAGGCAAAACAGAGGAGGAAGCTGAAATAAAGACATGCTGCAAGAGCTGGTTTGGTTTGTGGCAGTTTTTTGAGTGTTCAACTGAGGTTGGTTGCTTAAAGGCAGATAAGGACAGTTCAGAGTTCATAAAGCATTTGGCGTGTGTGTGTGTGTGTATGTTTTCCGTATTTCATGTCATGAAGCTCTGAATCAGGCATCCACCCCTTTATTAGCTGTACAGAAACAGTATAAGGAATGTCCTAAAAGCTCTGTTTCTAGGGCCATAACTTCATGTACTTTGACATTGCAGCTGGAATGGCAGAGCTGCATTATCACCTGGCTTTTGACCACCATACTCCTGAAATAGATACATGAATAGCTGCAATTGAACACTAAGCAGTAGATGTTAACTGAGGTAAATCACTTGTCCAGGGTCACTGGATGTTTTTACAGATATAGACCTACAATATGTGGGAAGGCTGGAAGTGTTTACCTAACTGGTAGTGCTGCTGTAATGTGGGATCAAGAAATGAGAGCCAAGACATTGCAACCACTTCTTTTCAGTCTGTGTAGTAACTTCTAGGTGGTATTTGTTTCCTCTTTTCTTCATCTGTAGTACTTATTGTAATCTATTTTGATAGTCTTTAAGAGGCTACTAGGATATGCACAATGAAAACAATAAGCACATGCTTTGTAAAAGTAAATAAATAGGGATGGCATTGATTTTATATTTATGTGGAAGTAGAGATAGCATTAGTGATGAAGGAACATAGACTTGGGAACTTGGGAAGGAAAGAAAAAGAGAATAAACTTGTTTTTTCCAGAAGAGAGGTTTTTATTGCCTTTTGAATGCAGCTCTTCAGTAATGTGAAGTGAATGACAAATTTCGTAGACACAGTGGCCTCAATATGCAGATATTTCTTTGACCTGAACCTTCATTTATGTGACTCAGATTTTTCATGAATCAAAAAGAATAGATTGATTTCCACTTTGTAACTGCAGTTTTAAGTGATTCTCACAGTTCAGGGGACTGAAGCTGAAAAACCTTTCATTTTGAGATACTGATCCTTCCTGCCTAACTCCAAATAATATTGCAAAACATAAGCTTGCAGGCTGGTAAATGCCAACCTCAGCTGCTGAATGTCATTTTTACCAGACTGTGCTGTATGGTTAGCTCATGTAGCCCCAATGCTTTCCTCCTGTACAGTACTAGTACAAGCTTGATGCTATTTGCCTAATGCTTGATGTGCACAGGCAAATATGATGTAAACCATTTTCAAAGCATATAATGAATATTAGACAGCTTTTCTTTCACATCAAGTAAAATGCATGCCATGATTTCACAAAGTGTATTAACCCTGTCATACAGAACTAAATATCTGACTACACTTTTTTTCTCCCCAGCTGAACAGTTCATTAAAAACATTTTAGCATCACAGTTATTTTCAACTTAGTGCTCATTCTCATAAGCTTTTTAGTGTGGTTGACTTTATTGTAGAGAAACAATTTCCTGTAAAAACTAAGCTAGTTTTCCATCATAAGATGCAGCTTCTGTTATGAAAATAATGTGGACGTATTGTCAGTTAGACAAGTGAGGATCTGTGTCTAGAAATCCAGAGCATAAATTAGTAATTTGGTTCTAGGAGAAATAACATTAAGTGGTTAATTGAAGCGAGCTGCTGATCATACTTGAGTTATAAAATCTGAATTTTGCGTTTCTTTCTTAAAGTAGCTCTTTGAAGAAGATCTGGACCTAGGACTGTTAGGTGCATTAAGCAAGGCTTTCTGTCTTTCTGATGCCTTCTGAGAGACTGCCTGTATTGAGAGCACTTATTTTAGCTGCTACTCATTATTGTGCTCTCTTGAAGGATCCTTTAACTCATTACGACATCCCACTATTGGCAGAAGTGGAAACCTTTTAGGATAAGACAATTTGAGCTTGTGTCTGGGAAGTGTTCTCTCCAGTCCCTTTTTAATGCTGTTTAGTCATGGCCACACATACCCTTCTTTATTTCCTTGGTACTCAGATGCTAGGCCCTAATAATATTTTCCTACATTCCAACTTGTCTTCCCATCCTTCACCTGTGACTATCTTGAGAAAGAAGAGGAAAAAAAGATATCAGTTCCTCTGGAAGTGCTTTCTTCACTCTTGACTTCTGAAGCCCTAACATTATCTGCTTTTCTTTCCTCTGGTTTCAGTTTCCAGACACCTGAGACCAGAAGGGTCTGTCATGTGCTGGGTGTTGAGCAATCTAAACAATGTTCAGACTTCCCTCAGTCCTTGTATCCTACTAAAAATTAACATCTGACCCATGGTCATGTTCCAGTGAAATCATAGGCTTAATACCAGGCTCCTAAACCAAGATACAGCATGTCATGCTTTTTTCTTCATGGAGCAGAATCCTCTTACTGACATTGCTGTTTGGCTTGGAGAGACTGTATTTTGCAAAGTGCTACAAATAGATGGTGCAAAAGAAAAACTGGTAATCAAGTAGACTACTTTCAGAGTGGGGAGGAAGTGTCATAAAGATGCTATCTGACTTGGGGTTGGGAGATTTCTTTTGCTCTGTTCAGGCACTTAAAAGTCTGATAGGACTACTAAGGCTGTAGAAAACTGCTTCTGCTCAGTAAGCCACACAATGTCTGTTAATGGGTTTCTGCTTCTGAAGGCTGCTATCAGTCCCACTATTGATGGTATGTTCTGTCTTGTGGTTTTACAAAGACCACACAAAAGTACTGAAGGGCCTTCCAAAACCTGGACCCTGTCTACAACAGGACATAAAAGTCAGGAGGAATGTTTGTGGAAGGTGAAGTGTGGTTTTAGGAGCAAATTGTTCTTGTTTTGTCAGATACAACCTAGTCCTAAGACAGGCTAGATTGTACCAGCCCCATCATATTACCAAGCTTCAGGCAGTCCTGGTCAGGGACTTTCTGAGTGGGAAGTTCTGTCAGGCACATTGTGTTCAGTGGACTGGACTTGTTTGAGGAATAGCCAGTAGCTTTCCTTGATCAACGTTCCTATTGGCACTCATGATACTCACTTAATCACCTAATTTAAGAGCTGGAGTCTAGGTCTGTATATTGTCTTCCTGCCCCTCCCCACCCCCATCTGTCTTGTCAGTATTCTGTGACTCTAATTACAGGCTTAAGAGTGCAGTTTTCAAGGTACTGGAAAACTCCGTGTGTATGGCATTTTCAGTCTTGTTCTTTAGTCTTTTTCTGATAATTCTCAATGCAGAACTTCTGATAGAATTAAGAGATGAACAAATAGAACATTTCCATTTAAGGGGAGGAAGCTAAAGGAAGCTTTTGGTCCACAAGTCTAGCTGGGATTATTTTTCTCCTTCTGTGGATTCTTTTGTAGTTTCTGTCACTGAATTTTATCAGTCACTTTATTTACTTCACACTTGCTTTGTTAAGTCTTGTCATAATTCTGTTGTATTTGTATTCCATTTGACCCCAGGTCATGTCTATTACTGATTTTAATAGACTAGAAAATGAGCAGAACCATGCTAGACAGATAAGGATAAATGCTCCTTAGTTGAACAGTTCTACCCACACTTAATCAAGCATGCTTCCCTGTCTGTGTGGAACTGGCTGGGTCATGTCTCATGCCTTTGCTTTACAGTCAGCGTGGTGCTCTGCTTGCTCTTGACTAGAGCATGTCCTGAGGATATTCTGGAAGGGTGGAGGCAGTGCCCTGGCAATGGGGTCAAGGGTTGCAAAAGAGGTAACTGATGTCACTCATGATTCTCTCTTGCTCCTCTTTTTATTTCCTTGAAGATATTTTTTGGCCCTCCTCTGCTTTTACTTATAAAGTTACTTAAATGATTTTTCCTGTTTAAAATGATAAGTAACTGGGTCAATAGACTTGATTTTAATAGCTAGAAATAATTAGGGTGCTTTTATAGTAACCCATTACCACTTCTTAAAGATGACTTACAAATCTACTGATTCCTCCTTCCCTTGCTTTCTGGGAACGTGTCCACTCCACATTCCACTGCTGGAATCGCCTCTTTTGCATTTCTGTCTTAAGATATATCCTGATAGAAAATGTTGCTGTCAAGCCAGCGTGTACAAAGCTGTAATTTCACTAGAGTTGGATGAAGATGGGAAGATCTTAAAAAGCCTGCACAAATGTAGTGGTTTGCTTTGAGCGGTGCTTCCAGCTGTTTGCTGTATCCCAGTTTTAGATTGTACTTTTCCACCTACTTGAGAAGTTTAGGTTTTGTCCACTATCTCAATCAACTTGCTGTTTCCTTGAAATTAGTAATACCAAAAGGTATGGTTCATGTCTGCTTTGTTTGTCTTTTAAACAGAACAAAAAAATCCTTTCCTGTGGTAATTATACCTAAGGGTAAATAACTGTAAATAACTGTAAATTGCTTACATAAGATTTAAGCAATGCTGTGAGGAAAAGTCTCCTGGATGTAATTGAATGTGGCAGTGGTAGATATAGGACAACCTACCTGCTCTAAGAACTTGGTTTTTCAGAGGTGAAGTAAACTGTGTTCTGACAATACTCTTGTGAATACATTGACTTCTCATTGAGGGGATGTCACAAAAGAAGGATAGACTGTGCCCCCATGGGCTTTTGCAGTAGTGGAAGTGCTAGAGACAGGATTCATATCTTGCACCTGCAGCTGAGCTGGTGGGAAGAGAAAAGGCAACAGGATTCACCCTGGGGAGTTGCTGTACTTAATTAATGTGGCAGCCACATCCTTCGTGTTTTCCAAATAAGCTTTCACTGGAGTTCTAAGCTTTCCCATTCATAACATTTGCTTAGTGCCTGACTTAAGAAATGAGTGAATATTTGACTCTTCTGATAAATGGAGAAGCTGAAGTGTCCTGTTTTGATAGCATTAATACCTTCTGTTAAAGTCTTTGCAGAGATACAGATTATCATTAGCATGCTTGATGGCCTAGGTTACTGGCTAAGTATTTAACTTCCTGTTGTTAATCTTGTGTTATTTGGCAATATGCCTCAGGTAGAAAGGAGGATGAATGAAATAGGTTTTAAAAAGTACTGCAGTGAGTGAAATGGACATTTTGGTATTTGTGTACAAGTGTATAGCAGACCTAGTCATGGTAGCAAAGAATTGTGGCCCATTTGAGGGTAAGACAGAGAAAAATGAACAGTTAAAGCAAAATGTGCAGTCCTGAACTTCTGTATGCCTAAAGGATGAGCTCCCAAGAGCATTCAAGAAACTTCTGTGCTGTGGTTGTTTAGTTTTTACTATAGCCATGCAAACATATGATAACTTTTCTGTTTCTTAGTTAAAAGTTAGAAAAGATGGTTTAAGGAACACAGTTCAGCTCCTCAGTGTTCAGACAGTTACCTGAACTTCTTCCACTGCTATTTTTCTCCTATGAGCAACATCAGCAGCTTCATGTCCCTGTAAAGTCTTAAGTTTTAAAACGTGTTCTGTAACTTAGGAAACTGTAGGTTAAATATTGTGATGTGCTATTATCACGGAAATTGTTAAAATATTTGTTATATAATATTATCAAACAGTATAGTTGTTCTAATCTTTATCTTATGCTAGATACACTTAGTGCTTTTTCCAGTTCCTCCTGTGTGAAAGCTCCTTCTAGGTAATTTCTTTTAGAACTTCTGCAAAGTTGCCCTCCTTAACTTATATTATGCCCCTTGACTTTATGCTTTCTCTACTGATGTGTTGTTTTAAAGGTAAACCAGCAGGAGAAATGAACCCAACTCAAGAGAGATTGCAAGTCAGAGTTACAATTTAATAAAAATATTACAATAAATAAAAAACTGGTTTTTAACCCACAAAAACAGATGTATAACCCAGAGCCCTGGGACATGAACAGAACAGTGTTTGTTGTCCCCTGTGCTGAGTGCCACGTGATCCCCCTGAGTGCAAAGTAAAAGGAAAAGGAAATGAAATGTGTTGGTGAGGATGATGGTCGCGGTTCTTTCAAAGTAATTATTGCAGTCTTGTCAGAGTGGCAGTCACAGGGAATGCCCAGTACCTCCTCCAGGGCAGGGAGTTTCACACTGGGTGATTTAACTCTGTGAGTCGTGGGATGTTTTTGGAAGCTTTGATGGACTAGATCATTGCAGCTGCCTATTGTGCCAGTCCTTAATGGCCCATGAGCAGAGGTGCCCCCTCAGGCTGAGTGTGCAGGTGCTGATGCCTCTCTGGAGGGGAGTTATCACAGCTAAGTCACTGGTGTGAAGACAAAAAACCACTCCCCTGCCTCACAGAGTTTTCTAACACCCAGCTTTTAGCCTGAGGGGTCAGGTGTGCCCTGGGTAGCTGCTGCAAATGATCACGCCAGCAGAAATTATATGGAAGGTGTAGAATACGCAGTTTTGGTTATACCTACATAGTGATAAACTGGTCCTGGCCTCTGTAACTAGGACATGTCTTTGTAGTCTTCAGAGGCATTCTTCCCTGTTTCATCACTGGCTTTCATACTGTTATCTAAACGCATGATTCAGTGTTTTTAGGCGTAAGTGTAGCGCCCCTTAGTTACCTCTTCTCTAAGTTACAATGTGCTGGCCTTTTTACGATCTTTTCATGTCCTAAACATTCTTGCTCCAAGTCACTGTGCTGTCTCATAAACTTGAGCATAACCTGGTGTACATCCCTTTGATTCTTGCTGCTCTGCGTCTGCCTCCTTGACAAATTAAGCTCTCTTGTAATTTTCACGCCTCAATCACTGAAAGCTGGTGAAGGAGAAAAGTATATTCACATGTAACTGAAGTCTGTAATGAGTGTGTTGCTTCTACCAGCTTACTCTCTCCTAACCCTTTAAGCCTTGCTCTGGCATCCTCTTTGTAGTCAATGTGGTAAGCTGTGTTACCCTCAGCTAGCCTGGCCCCAGGTGGCAGACTTTGTCTAGCATGGGTAAGCTGTACTGAACCCTGGGTGAATATCCTGTTATATATGCAAGTACTTATCCCAGTATCTTGATAATTAGCTCCCTTGATTGTACAGTTTTTTCAGGTAGGGAATGATTCAGAAAGCGTATAAATTCTGGTAAGATCTCACAATTGGATTCTCTGTGTTTCTTTGTTTCCGTGTCAAATATAGTAATTTGGAGAGTATAATGACTTTCCCGAATGCAAGCAAAATTCACACTGTATTCAAAATGTCTTTGAATTCTTCCTTCATTTTGCCTAGTACTAAATAACAAGGTCCCTATCAGTCGTGTGACCTTGCAACAAAGTTTTACAGTCTGAACGACCAGTCAGTATGTGCAATAAATAACACTTGACTCCCTTTTTTGAGCAGGGCTGAAACTTAGTTTTTTGACTTTTCTTAGAGCTTCAGGTTTTCTGCTTGGAATTAACTGGAATTGTAAGCTCATGAGAAATGGAATTTTTGATCCAAGAGCCCACCAATATATGTAATTGTTTTTTGGAAGAGAACCATTCTTAATCCAAAAAACTGAATTTGCTTGTTTGCAGTAGTTAGTCCTTATATGGGATCACTGTATTGAATTACACCTTTTCCAGACGAGCACAGATAGAGAGCAATGTTGTAATGGATTTCCTTAATAAAAATAAATTGTGTCATGGGCTTTTTGACTCTGCAGGAAGAACATCTGAATATGTATGTAAATCCCATGTTTACATTGATTACATCTTTGGCATTAGATCTCATTTTACATTGCAGTTAGTTACATGTAGGGTCCTCTCCTTGGTAACTGTGGTGCTTGTACTTAAAACTGAACAGAAATCAGCAAGCTGAAAAAACATTTTTGTGGAAGGCTTTTATAAGGTTTCCAGGTTCTGATGAACAATTGTTGTTCAAGGCTTGTAGCCCGTCATATTTCTTGTCACACGTATGCCCAAATTAATTGATTGTGCATTCTTAAAATTGTGGATTTAGAAGTTTTGCTACAACCCAGTAAACTCAGAAAATTTCTCCCAAATTATGCCTCTTTTAGAAGGAAGAATTAGGGCATAGTTATTTCTGGTTCTTGCACTCAACTTTTTTAAATTAACCGCTATTTTAATGTACCATTTCTTTCCTGCTGGTATACCTGCTTCCCACTGAAGATAAAATGACTTTTCATGTTTTGATGTTACAAGTGAGAAGGTTGCACATTAAAAAAACAAACAAACAAAAAATAGGTGATATATTTTCTTCCTTGTTCTCTAAATAGGCAAACAGCAATATGATTTTGGAATAAGTTAATTTTCTAGTGCCTCAATCTAACTCTAAAGTAAGTGGACAATATATTACGTTCTTCCATCCTCACTTGTGGGTTACATGCTATCTTCAGCAGTGGCCAAAATAACTGAAGTTTGGAGGAAAAAGTAATAATTATATTGATATCAGTTGAGACAGTTCTGGTTGTGGGACTGAAGATAAGAGGCAATAAGCACAGATGGAAACACAGGAGCTTCCTTCGGAACATGAGGAGACTGTGAGACGGACTGTGCTTTGGCACAGAGTGCCCAGGGAGATTGTGGTCTCCCACCTGGGAGATACAAGCCATCTGGCTGTCATGCTGAGCAACCCACTCTAGGTAGGCTGGCTTGAGCAAGGGGGTTGGACAAGATGACCTCCAGAGGTCCCTTCCTTTTCCAACCTCAGCTATTTGGTGATTCTTTAGGCTTTTTCACAGCAGAGTTGTTTCCATAGTAATCGGCAATGATGGTAAATTATTTCTTCCACATTTAAAAAGCTGTCAACATTTTTCTCTGAAGCATGGAATGGAAAGTTGCTACCTCCAAAAATATGTTCTCTTTCTTTCATAAGTGCTTTCTTTTCTAATACTTGGTAGGCATTTCAAAGAAAAACATTTGACCAGAAATTGATTTAAACTAACTTCAGAAGGTGAAAATCAAATATTGTTAAGTTTCTGTTAAAGGCTGTAGATGAAGATTGCTTTAAGTAAAGTAACCTAACTGCTGCTTTGTAGAAGGCATCTTCCCATAATAAGCTCTTTGGAGGAGAGGCACAGCTGAAGCAAATACATATTTCTGTTAAAGGATTTGTACCTTGATAATATATTTGGCAAATTTGAACTTTAATGTCATTTCAGAATGTCAACTGCTGCTCAAATTTGGAATTTAAATAAGAATTGACAGCTTTCACAGACTAGAAATACTGTTTTCTGACTGTCTTTTGTAGCATATGAGAATTTCACGAAGGAAGGTGAGAGGCATACTTTGACTAAATGACTTTCATTTGAATTTATCATCCTGTTCGTAACAACTTCTGTTGATGAGAAGCATAAAGCTCTTGAAAGGTTTGTCAGTAAGCAAGTGTAGCCTAACTTTTAACCTGCTGGAAAAATTCCCACTCCATGAAGAGAAAAGAAGTGGCACAAAATTTCCTACAGTGAAAGCAAGAACTACTTTGGGGACAATAAAAACCCTCTAGGCTTTTAGCTGGCTAAAAAAAAAAAAAAAGGTAAAACAAACCAGCTGTCTTCATTGAAGAAGCATCTTGTTTTGTTATGAGAGTCTTTTTGAAGGCAAGGTCATATACTTGCTTTCCCATTGAGACGATAAGGTTTTAAAGCTCCTTAGTCTTATGGGTGGACAAAAGTAATACCTTTTTGGAAGAAAAGAAAAGAAAGAAGTTATTTGAAAAAATGTGTTATTTCTGATGAATCTGTGAGGTAAAAAGGCGTATTCTGCCTCTGAAGTGCCAAATAGATGAGGTGGTCCAGCCAAGGCACACATTCAGATGTGTCAGCAGTGTAAATTGCTGATCATTGAGGAAATACTGTTCATGTGTTCTTTAATTCAGTGCTGAGGTAGCACTTTACCTTGCAAAAACTTTCTGCCTTCAGTATGAAAGAAGAGCTGCTGGGAAAAAAGCCAGTGTCATTCCAGAGAAATGTACAAGAAAAAAAAAAAACCTGTTTGGCCATTTTTTCCTTACTGTCACTTCTTCACGTAACTTTTTCAAAATTCCATGTATGAATTTTAGGTTTTAGCAGCAAAAAGGATTGGAGGGTGAAGTGGATGGGCTATCTGTCTGTGAAGCAGCTTGCCCTCTGTACTTGGCATGGACAGCCTGTTCACCAGGACTTTCAGAAGGAAATGTTCTGCAAAAGTATCCAGAGTTCTAGCCTGGAACACTGGCAGAAGAGCACCTAGATGAAAGTGGAGCTCTTTGGAAGAGTTAACCATGTCAGACCTTGCAACAGCTGTGAGATCTTCAGTCTTAGAGATAATAACAAATTCACCTTGGTTAGCAAAGGGGGTGTTAGTGAATAAAGTGAACACATTTCACATGCTGTGGAAATCCACTGGTCACTTCTGACCTGCCTGTTTTGTGGATTGCTGCCAACAAAAGTATTAGCTGGAGGTCCTGTAGTGGATAACTGTCCATTGCAGCTAGTCTGACTCTTGAAGTTGTTCAGAAGACATAGGGAAAACAAAGGGGGGTTTTGTGTGTGTGTTATTGTTGGATTTTTGCTTATTTGTGATACACTCTCACATTGGTGAGTAGAATTTGTGTTAGAAGTAATCTAAAATATTTTATTCTTTTTAGAAACCAAATGTCATGTTTTGCAACAGCTTTGAAAGTTTATGTCAAACTGCTCACGTCCTACAGCAGAAATGGAGCAAAGTGAAATGCTCTGTAATTCTGTTGTACTGGTTATTTCCTTTGAGCTCTCACTATAAGAATGTCCTACCAAATTTCTGCATCAACAGTTGAGGAATATTAGTTGCCTTTTGGATAAACTGGTGCTCCAGCTGACCAGGAGTGCAATGGCAAAATCTTGACTGAGCTCACTTAAAGACTGCTCCCTGAGGTTTTCCTGCCCACAGGCATGTCACGTACATGGTTATTTGATTTGCATGTAGGAGTTTGTTTCTAATGGCTATTATCCTCCTCTGCATGGTACATCCACTGTCAGATTTATCAAGCTGTGGAATTTCCAGCAGCCTGCAGCAGGCTTGTACACTGCAGCTACTGTGCAGTGACTGACTACTGCCATGGTGTAGCAGCTTTTGAAAGTGCTGCAGATTAAGTGCTGTATGTGCCCTTCTATATTTATAAGGATTTAAAGTCAGATCAGATTTTGTACAGCATTTTACTGCTCTTTACTGCACAACCTCCTCTTCTTTCAATGTCAGTGTTTTTGTATTTTAGTAGAAAATGTTATTCTGGTAAATAATACACTTAGGAAGTGTTAGTGAATGAAAAACACCAGCATGGGCTGCATTCCTAAAGAGGTATTTCTGATACTAGTCTGTGTCAGGGAAAAGCTTTTTCTAATGTTCTAAGTATTTTCCAAAGTGAAAGAGACTCTCTGAACAATGTAGGGGGCTGCCAGTTTAGCTTTAGGACACAAGTGCAGAAATTCTTGGTGTTTTCCCAAAGATAAAATGTACTTCTGCTGTTGGAATGTTTTTGTGAATTTTTTACGTTGCATGGAGTATTTTTTCTTAAGAGGGAAAACAGGTAAGGGTAGGAGTTAAAAGGACATTACCCTCCATAAAAATATTTCTCTCCCTCATTACAAGAACAACTCGTCTTTCTCCAAAGTCAGTTAGAAACTTCTCTCTTCCTTTGACCCACCCACCCATTCCCAGACATCCTTACCTTCTCACTGGTCAGATAGTTTGTC
>VWZD01003896.1:13544-27214 GCA_013396695.1 Sakesphorus luctuosus | reverse complement strand
TAACAGATACCAAAATTTTGCTTCTACTTTATATATGTTTGTATTACTACATTTTGGAATTTCACGTATGCATTTCCCCCCCGTTTCCTTACTCTTGGCCTTATTTCCAAGGCATGCAAAAGCAGGGATGAGAATAGGAGCATGCCCATGTAGCAGCTACTTGCTTCCTAAGCAGGGCGCTGGGTGTGTCAGAGAGGGGAAGGCTTGAGGGTTATGGTGGATTTGATTACTGTGGTGTTTGTGAATTAGGCGGGAGTTTCGGCCAAGGCCTGTAGGTATTCCCAGTGATCCAGCCTGGGAGTGTGGTGGTCCAGAGTCCTGAAGAACTTGGCTGGCAGTCCTCCAGGTCACATAGGATTGCTAAGGTAAGAGACCAGTGGAACTCATTGGAACATTGTCAAAAACAAACGATTTTGACTAATTGGCAGATTCCAATTCAAATAATGCTGTCTTTTTCCTAATCTGCTCTACTTCTGACTCTCAAATCATGCTTCATGTTTTCTTGTATTCTGCTTTCTGTCAGCCCAAATGGCTGACTTTAGTAACTGACTTCCACTGTCCTTGAAATAATACATGAGACCTTTCTTTCTGTGTCAGCTGCAGTATTTTTCAACTCTCTAAGCCTTTGGATTTTTTGCTGAAGTCCTTAGTCTCTCTCTCTCCCTTAAGCTTAGTGTTTTCTGTTTGGCAGAAAACAGGATAAATGTTTTTAGTTGTCACTCAAATCTTAGCTGAGTGAACTCTCCTGAAGCTGGTAACTATGCTGTGGGTTTAGACACTACTTTGAGTAACGGCGTGACACAGGTTTATATATTGTTCTTATTAATTAGAGGTAGTGCTTTTTATTAACAAGTCTATGCTCTATGAGGAAAAAAACATCTAAAATTAAAATCCATGCCAGTATGAATAAGCTGAGCTCTATCATGTTTTTTTCAATATTGTCTAAAAGTTAAATATGCTTGACAGTAATAGTTGTTATGCTGTCAACAGTAATGCTGTTGATTTTTCTTTGGAGACTATACAGATGAAAAACTAGGAGAGGTCAAATGTGTGTTTATTGTAGCAATCTTTGCTCGTAGAGGAAGTTCTCACTCATTACAGAGCAGTTATGTGAGCAACCTACCCAGGACCAAAATGCAGACGGAAAACTAAAGCATAGCATGTTAAAGCTCTGCATGTTACACCAAAAGATACAAACCTTGGAGTACCAATCCATATGGGTTCTGTGATTCTGGCAGAGACTGACTTAGAAGTTATAATGTGGTGTTGGGGAGTCTCTGTGATAGTACAATTCTTGTGGAAAAATGCTGAGTTATGTGTTGGAGAGCCAATTAGACATAATTTTCACCAGCTAAGTCAGACCCATTTTGAGTCGTCATTGGTGTTGGACTTTCAGTGACTAACTCCATGATTTTCCGCAGACTGTAATTCTAACATGTTCTGTGCATTTGACTACCACACAGTTCTGTGAAGGCAGAAAGGGGACTTAGTTGCCCTTCCTTCCTGAGTATGTGAACAAAACAAGGTTCCTTCTTGAATCTTGTGGAGTTATTTGGATGAGTGAATTTGCAAGATCAGACAGTGTTTCTGTTACAACTATTCTGTATTGATCAAGGACATTATCCATAGCTCCCCTTTTCTTCCCAATAGGAGAAGCATATGATCCTCAACAGTCAAGTGTTGTCAGATTTGCACAGAAAAAAATTGTGGAGTATACTGTACATTCGAAATTCAGATATTTTAAAATATTTATATACATAGTCATAAACTGTAATCAGCACTTTTGAGGTGATTATAGTCTTTGCCTTTATGGTAGAATTAACAAATAAGATGTCAATTTTGTTATGTTGCAGATCTAGAACTGGGTCACTGTTACAAAAAAAAAAACAACAACAAAATCCCACACCAAAACCAACCAATCAACCAACACAAACCAAAAACTTAAAATCGAGGCCCCCAAACCAAACAGAAAAATAGCCGAAAATAAAACACAATCCCCAAATCAACGAAGCAACACTCCTGTCTGAATACATACGTCACTTCTTCATGAAGAGAGCCTGAGAAAGGATAGGGTTTTTTCCCCTAAATCTGTATGTGTTAGACTACTGTTAAGTCTGATTATTTTGGTTTTCCCTACTTGTTTTTAAGCACATGTATCCTCTGTTGTGGTTTACAGGCAGAATGCAGGTGGTGCTTCTATGACCTTACAAGATATATTTGTATTGTTGCTAAGAACTGTAACTATGACCTGTACGTGTAACTTTTAAAATGAACCTGTGGGAGTTTGAAGTATTGTTTACTTTAAGTACGTGATGACAGCTGATGTGTAGAGTCTTACGTTTTGTTACCTCCATCTACTTCGGCAGGTCTTTTTCGATGACTTCTTTCTGTGTTTCTTTCAAGTAACAATTGTGTAAGGAGAGTGCTGTTTTTCTGCTTATATATACGGTTACAAACCCACTCAGCAGCTGGTGTAGATATGCACATAAAGCCTAGAGTGTTTTTCACTTGTTCTTCTCTAATTCTATAGAAAATTCGGTGTAATTTCTTAACATCGCATGAATGTTTTGGCAGTGAGTTTTTGTAGCTGAAATACATTTAACTGTTGAAAAGACAGAGTCAAAATTCCTTGCAGTTTCTTATCTACGTACATAGTGTAATGGGTAACTTTCTACTTACCTGAAACAAAAAGAGAGCCTGATCTTAGTGTACAGATCTGATTGACTGATATTTTCTAGGTCTGAAAAAAAAAATTTAAAAAGAACTACAGTGTGCTTGCTGTCTTGGTTATGTGTCAAGTATGGGTGTTACTGCAGGACCATTTTACTGATGTTTTCAGCCTACCAACAGGTGCCTTTTAGCGAAGAGGCTGCTACTTGTACACACAGGGGGAGCATTGTGAGGGCTGTGAACACTTAGGCCCTTTAGTGGTAATTGCAAGAGGATATTTTTCACATAAGAAGATTCAATAAAGATGTGGTATGAAATTCTAAATGGATTATTTGGATATACTTATTTAAAGGCTGATGGGATGAGAAAAGATAGGGACCAGTTTGGTTTTAGTTAGCCCCAACATAGCATGAGAATTATAGAATGGCTTGGGTTGGAAAGGACCTTAATGGTCACCTAGTTCCAAACCCTCTCAAACCCTTGCACTACACGAGGCTGCTCAGAGCGCCATCCGGGTTGGCCCCATCAATTCCAGCGCTGGGGCATCCCCTGCTTCTCTGAGCAACCTGTGCCGGTGCCTCACCACCCTCACAGTAAAGAATGTCTTCCTGACATCTAATCTAAACCTACCCTATTTGAGTTTGAAGACATTCCCTCTTGTCCGGTCACTTCAGGGCCTTGTCAGTAGTCTCTGTCCATCTGTCTTGGAGGCTCCCTTCAGATACTGGAAGGCCACAGTAAGGTCAGGCCTAAGACTTCTCTTCTACAGGCTGAACTATCCCAGTTGTCTGAGCCTTGGAAAAGGAAATGTGACTGTTTTCTTTGGATTGGAGAAGGTAGAAATAATTGGGGTGTGATATAGTAATGATGCTGCATTCACTTAGGTTGTGTTACCTTTTTAATGTATTAACATGGAAGGGAATTTCCAGAACTGAATCCTTTAGAGAGTATTGTAAAAATAAAATCTGGTAACAAACTCACTGTTATAGAGGTTTCTTTAGGCTCCTGTCACATGCTAGATGGTCTTTTAGACTGGTCCTTGGAGACAAACCAGTTTAAGGTACAGGTGTATCTTTTTCAGTGGATTTCTTCATCTTGACGTAATCTCTTTGACTGCCCTTTGTTTGTCTGTACNTCATTTGGAAATACAGTTTAACTTCCTGATAGGGTGGTTTTTATTAGCTAAAAGTTGGGTTGTTAGATTTCTCTTCTTTATGAAACCCAGTAAAATATCCTGCAGCTCTCAGTTGGTGATTTTACGGTTATGTATCAGACATTGGAATCAGAAATCATACTGCTTGAGGGTCAGCATATCCTGCATGTAGAAATCTTTTTTTNGGATGAGAAAAGATAGGGACCAGTTTGGTTTTAGTTAGCCCCAACATAGCATGAGAATTATAGAATGGCTTGGGTTGGAAAGGACCTTAATGGTCACCTAGTTCCAAACCCTCTCAAACCCTTGCACTACACGAGGCTGCTCAGAGCGCCATCCGGGTTGGCCCCATCAATTCCAGCGCTGGGGCATCCCCTGCTTCTCTGAGCAACCTGTGCCGGTGCCTCACCACCCTCACAGTAAAGAATGTCTTCCTGACATCTAATCTAAACCTACCCTATTTGAGTTTGAAGACATTCCCTCTTGTCCGGTCACTTCAGGGCCTTGTCAGTAGTCTCTGTCCATCTGTCTTGGAGGCTCCCTTCAGATACTGGAAGGCCACAGTAAGGTCAGGCCTAAGACTTCTCTTCTACAGGCTGAACTATCCCAGTTGTCTGAGCCTTGGAAAAGGAAATGTGACTGTTTTCTTTGGATTGGAGAAGGTAGAAATAATTGGGGTGTGATATAGTAATGATGCTGCATTCACTTAGGTTGTGTTACCTTTTTAATGTATTAACATGGAAGGGAATTTCCAGAACTGAATCCTTTAGAGAGTATTGTAAAAATAAAATCTGGTAACAAACTCACTGTTATAGAGGTTTCTTTAGGCTCCTGTCACATGCTAGATGGTCTTTTAGACTGGTCCTTGGAGACAAACCAGTTTAAGGTACAGGTGTATCTTTTTCAGTGGATTTCTTCATCTTGACGTAATCTCTTTGACTGCCCTTTGTTTGTCTGTACATGATTCAGTTGTGATTCTGTCCTTGTTCTTTAGCTACATCCTCATGCTTCCTTGTTTACTTTAGAGCTGGGCTGTACCATGTGTGTGTAGCTCTCAGTGTTGCTGTTCCCTGCTGAGTAAAATACTGGTAAACTACAGTGAAGATACATTTGGATTGTCTTTGGCTAAGGAATATTTGGAAGAAGTGAAAAACCTGAAAAACAAGTCTGAATGCTGGTGGCATTCAGACTGTGAAATTCTTGGCTAAAACTTACCTAAAAACTAAACAGTNTGTGTGTGTGTGTGTGTGTGATTTCCTGACATACAGTGAATCACCGGAAAACATGATTTGTACACTGTAGTAGTCAAGGCTTAAGAGAAGTTCTGTACATTGCTGGGAAAGACATTTCTATTTTTACCAGTATATAATTCTGTGATTAATTTTTTGTTTGATTTAATATTTGGGATGTGTGAGAGCAGTGTCATTTTAAGGTCTGAATTTTAACTGAGTTTCATTCAGCTTTTCTGAGTAAGCCAGGGTAAGAATGGCTCCTTACACCTCACTTGGTGCAGCTGGAATGCCAAAAGGTTTAGTTTTGTGGGGTTTTTGTGTTTTGACTTAGTTTGTTGCTTTGATTAATACACCTTTGCCTGGATCTGCTGTGCTTCTAGTTTTTTTTTGATTGGTGGTATGTTTTAGGGTGAGTTCGAAAAGATGCCAGAAAGTGAACCAGACGCTGTGAAAACATTAATAAACAGGGTTTTTTTATTCACCAGAGATTGTTACAATGACAGGAGTTTTATGGTGGAAAAGGAGGGAGAAGCAAAAAGAAAGGAAAAAAAGGGCTTCAAAAAAGCAATAAACCCAGGCATGCCAACACCGCCCCCACTCAACAAGGGAGTAGCTGGCACTACCAACCCACTAGCCAACTACTGCAGTAACAGGTTCCCTTGCGTAGTGAACCAGCCCCCCAGAGATGTCTGCCCGGGGGGAGGGGGGCACTGAAGCCTCCCTCCTTCCCCCAGGGAAGAAGCCCCTTCCTTCCCNTGTGTGAGAGCAGTGTCATTTTAAGGTCTGAATTTTAACTGAGTTTCATTCAGCTTTTCTGAGTAAGCCAGGGTAAGAATGGCTCCTTACACCTCACTTGGTGCAGCTGGAATGCCAAAAGGTTTAGTTTTGTGGGGTTTTTGTGTTTTGACTTAGTTTGTTGCTTTGATTAATACACCTTTGCCTGGATCTGCTGTGCTTCTAGTTTTTTTTTGATTGGTGGTATGTTTTAGGGTGAGTTCGAAAAGATGCCAGAAAGTGAACCAGACGCTGTGAAAACATTAATAAACAGGGTTTTTTTATTCACCAGAGATTGTTACAATGACAGGAGTTTTATGGTGGAAAAGGAGGGAGAAGCAAAAAGAAAGGAAAAAAAGGGCTTCAAAAAAGCAATAAACCCAGGCATGCCAACACCGCCCCCACTCAACAAGGGAGTAGCTGGCACTACCAACCCACTAGCCAACTACTGCAGTAACAGGTTCCCTTGCGTAGTGAACCAGCCCCCCAGAGATGTCTGCCCGGGGGGAGGGGGGCACTGAAGCCTCCCTCCTTCCCCCAGGGAAGAAGCTACCGACTTCGCTGCTGCTTCTTCTCTTGCTTCAAATTCTTCTCCCTCTCTCCCCAAGCTCCCTCCCCTAACAGCTCTTTCCTCCCCAGGCAGTCTATCCAATAGGACAGACTCAAAATAACTGTAGTTTGCACAAAGTCTGTTTTTCTTCAAGGACGAATTTTTCACTTTATCAGCTCCTTCTCCTTAGAACTAGGCAGGAAAAGAGTAGATCTTCCTCACAGGTGGCAGATGGCAAAAACACAGACCAAAAAATGTCAACAATTCTAATTCCTGATACATGGTATGAATAGTTACAGGAGAGAAAACTCTTCCATCTTGGGCTGCCTTTCTTGCCTTTATAGTGACAAAAGGATTATATGCACTTGGTTGAAGAGGATAAGGTATAAAAACTAAGTTTATCATCCTGATGAAGACACTGACTTTTTTGCTTGTAGTAGTGTGTTAGGCATGAAAAGCAGGCATGGATGTGTTTTTCTTAACATCCCAATTATTTCTTAAAGCAAAAAAGAAATCTACAGAGTAGACTTCATTCCATCTGTTTTGCTTCCTACAAAATAACATCAACTGTAAAATCGTGTTATATTTCAAAGACATATTTTCTAGCCATATTTCACCATTGTCTTTTTCATATTGAGGCCACTGTTGATTAAAATATCTTTTCAATTTCTCTTGAGTCATAGTGAACATTCAAATTTACTCCAATTTTTTAGGATGCCTCCAAGGGGAGAACAAAAGTGAATTTCTGTAGAAGCAGAGGAAATCATTTCATTACTGAAATTTCCAACACACTCTTCAAATGCACACACTTCAAACCCAAGTTTTCACACTATTTACTCTGAGTGTGAAAATGTGTGCAAAATACCAAAAATCCAAGATGCGCGTCACCAGAATGCAGAAACAAACTATTATCTCCTGCAACTAATGCAGAGTGCCAAACCAAAATCCTCCTGCTTCTTTATCAATTCCCAATCACCCCTCTTTACTGATGAAATACCCCTATGGAGCATTGTGCTGGTTGCCCTGTCTTTGAGGCTGGTTTTCTGATCACAAGGTTTGTGCGCACAGGAATTCATCTGACCAAGCCCTTGTGCTTGGAGTGTCCAGTTGGGCAAGGCGCTGTAGCTGTCCCACCTGGGTCACCAGAAACTGTTGTCCCGAATGTGGGTTCCTTACACAGTGCGTGAGGTACTTCTGTTTTTAATTCTGGTTTGCACAAATGGGGAGCTCTGTAGTAACCCACAAAAGGCTGGCTCTCTGATCACAACAACTTTACACTATTTATACATTTTAACAAAGGCAGCGACATTCATTGGTTACAGATTGCATAACTTTTTCATTAATTAATAATCAAACCCCAATTTAGTTGTTAAATCTCTTGCTTCTCTTGCTAATTAATCTACAGGCACAGTTCTTCCCTTTATTTGAGTCTGGGATCTGCTTTGAGTAGATGGGCATTGAGTCAGTGGTCACAATCGCCCACTGCCAGATTTACCTTTGCCCCAGTTGCTGCTCAGTCCTGGTGGCTTCGCTCCTGGTGGCTCTTGTCCACACAGCCCATTCATCTTGGGATTGTCTTCCCTTTTCCTTAAAACAAAAGATAAGCCAAGCTTACAACACTGACAAGGCAATTGCTTAATCATAACTGTCTAACTATGGCTAATGATTATAAACTAAAAATCAATTGCAAGGTTTGATTCAAATCTTGAGGGGCTCAATACCAGATGTGCAGATGCTGTTGTCTGGATTCTGCGGTCTGCAGCTGGCCTCTATTGTGTGTGCTGGTGCAAAAGTACATGCAGGTTGGCTGGGTGACTGATACTGGGTTCCTGTGATGAAATAAAACATGCTTGAGACTGTATACTCACACTGGGGTTGGTGAGAGGCAAACTGTCCCAGACTACTGTAACATATGCTTCCAACTCTGCATATTTGATCAGGAGAGGTGAACTATCCTGGATTACCATAGCAAAGTCTTCTCATGCCCTACAGAGGGTAACAGTGCTTTCTTGCTAGTTCTCAGGTATGCCAGGAGATCCCTTTACTTATCACACTTATTAGAAAAATCATCTTTGTGTGCTTCATTATCCCATATAGTCTGTGTGAGAGAGACAAAATGTACCCTGCCTTTTTGCAGTGGAGTTCCACCATGAGTTCTTTCCTAAGCTAGGCTGGTCTCCTCATACATCTACTTGATTTCCTGAATGTTGGGCTGGACTGTTTTTGTTTGGAGAATGTCCGCGAAGACCTGTCTGCTTTCTTGTGATCCTTTACCCATTCTTGCAGCTTTCAATGGGATCATACCTACCACTGCACAGATCTGTTTCCTGACTGTCCATGGTCTGTATTCTACTGCTCACCTTCCTCTCTGTCCTCAGCAGCTGGAACTCCCTAGGTCATGGTCACTGCCACTGAGACTGCTAATTGGTGCTGCCCAGCTGGTGAATAGCAAAAGTACTTAGCTGTACACTAGCCCAGGTTAGTGTGTCCAGTACCTCTATTAAGGGTATTCTTTCTAGAAATCTCCTTGCCAGTGTGTGTCCCTACCTGACCTGTTGTTTTTCAAGGAGATAACAAGGAAATTAAAATCATTCACAAGAACCAAGGTTGTGCTCAAGACTAATCCTCAAGTTGTTCAGGGTCCTTCATCTATGTAGGAGGTCTGTAAGAAAGCCTTTTCTGTCATGATGCCACACTTCCTGACATCTTTTCTGATGTGGACCCACAAGCTCTTACCCAGCTGTTGTCCCATGGAGGAGCTCTGTATATCCAAACTGGTCTTTCATGTAAAGGCATCCTTCACCTTCATCTATCCTGTCTGCATTTCCTGAAGAGCATCTGTTTGTCTATCACAACTCGGTCATTCCTGGCATGTCTCAGTTTTTCTAGTTAGGTTATGTGGTGACTGGATGCAGAGCTCTTGTTCCTCTTCCTGTGTGTTCTGACTCTGCATATGTTTCTGCATGCACACTTCAGGCAGGGACCTCTTCAGCCTGTACTGTTGCTCCTGAAGTGCCTCTTGTTCTTGTCACTCAGGGTCCCATCCTTTACTCTCTCTGTTGCTGTTCCTCAGTTCTTATCTGTAGAACAAAGTCTCCCTTTCCAGCTGATGATGTGAGTTTAATTAAACTGGAAAAAAGATGGATTTATGGCCTTTCTAATGCTGCTGTGCAAGGGAATAAGTAGAAAGTATAATATCATGTATCCATTTACACTATCTTCTGCCCTTTGCAATAACTGGCACCTTCCTTGCCAAAATCTTGTTATGTTGGCTTAGGTTTTTAGGGTTGTTGGTTTTGTGTTTTGCTTTTGTTAAAGACTTTTCAAGAAAAGGCAAAGAAAATTTGATTACTAAATTCAATCCTAGCATGGAATTAACAGTTTCATGAAAGGTGTTCCCATTACTAGTAACGCAGTTAGAAATTGCTGCTCAGTCTAAAACCTCATCCATGGCAGAATTCATTACTTTGTGGTGGAAACATAAGGCAGGCAACAGAACTTAGTATTCCTGGCCAAGGCCCAAGGAATACTACTGTTTAGTTTCATTGTTTCTTTTTTAATTTAAAAGCATGATTTCATTTTTCTTTGAAGACCCCAAGTAGTAGAGGTTTTGTGGGTTTGGCTCATGTTTGTAGGTCCTGGAGGTATATTTTGTTTGTATACAAATTGCTGGGTAATTAATTCAATAATGTGATCTAATTTGATTCCATTCTATGTACCCAGTGTTAAAATTTTACTTGAATGTTTTTCTGTTAACTAACAGCAAAGCTTATGCCAAGGGAGTGTAGTAGGGGTTTATTTTATACCCATTTGAATGCATATTAATGTTTCCCTAGAAACATGCAAACACAGAAACAGACTGAGCATACACACAGTTTGTTGTCGCTGGAAAAACGGAGCTGGGACTTTGGCAACTTCAGTTTGCCTGTGTGTGCTCTCCGCTGGTTTCAGTGAGACAGGTAGCACAGCTTAGCGTTCCTGGGCTGGATCTCCTGCCATGTGAGCATGTCCAGATTTCTGATTATTTTTCACTCTGTTCAGCTCTTGTTGCAGACATTGTGCAATAACCCAGTGATTTGGTCAGGTGATTAAAAGGAAGTCTCTATTTGTGGATTGCTTTGCAAGGGGGTGTTTTTGAGAGAAGCCTCTTCAGCAGATCCTAACTGTATCCTTGTAGGGAGTTCTACATGAAGTTGTGGTTTTGTTTGCTAGCTTCTACAGTTTTGAAACAGTGCAGGTGAACCTTTTGTGCTCCTAAGTGGCCTTTAAAGTCTAGGTTGTGAAGAAAAAGCTGGAGCAGGACTATCAACAATACTTTGTTTTGTAATGAATCATCACGGTGTTGTATGAGGAGAGTTTAGCTGGACTGAATGTACTGGTATGATTAGGAAACCAGGTTTACAGCATTGAGGTGGTTTATATTGACAAAAGCATATTCTGACGGTAAAAACTGCCTCAGTCTCATATAGAAGTTATCTTTAGCTTAGGTTTGCTTTTGAAACAAAGTAGAGTATATGATTTAATTTTAATTTATTTTCATGTTTCTGTGTTGCCTTGGCCTTTTAAAGGTGATGGTAAAATAATAAAATTAGGATTTGTGTCCCACGGACCACTGTTTTTAGGCAACTCCCAAGTTTTACAAACTATCAAACAGGCCGCTATAGTTACACACGCACTCACATTAATGAAAACAAAAAGTGAGTGCTCTGCAGGCCATTTAGGATTTTAGATCACATGTTTGGTAGCTGAAGGCACTTTGCGCTCTGCCTAACATTTTATAAGCCCGTCCAAGACAAACCATAATACTGCTAGTTTTACTATGAGTTTTATTTTCCTTGTCATGCAAAGTGAAACAGCACTGGGAAACATTCATGGGGAAACTGTGCAATGCATGTTTTGTGAATGAAAGATTTGTGGCGGCTTGATTTTCAGTCCCTTTATTTTTCCTAACAATAGTGAAGTGATGAGACTGTTTTCATAATATCAGAGGACAGTTCTGCACTGGGAAACCCGTGTTAGTCAATTCCTCTAGGTTGTAGGCTTAAAGTAGATGCAGTCTTTTGGACAGAGAAAAAAATGTCCTGATATTAATAATAGTTTTGATGCTTAAACAAATAGGCAATTATTTAAGTTATTCTTCTCATGTTACCCCTCTGTTATAGTAGGTGAGGGGAGGCAGGAGGATATACTTTTCTGTTCTTATCAGAGAGTTGTACTGCAGCAACTTTGTCTCATTTGGATGAACTTGGATCAATCTCATTTACAACTGAGCTTGGTAATGTTAAGCCTGCTTTTCAGGTGGTGTTCCTTTGGTGAGTTGGTGACTGCTGAGCATGGAGTTAAATGGTGAGAAGACTGTGGATGTATGGAGAGGGTATTTCTGTATTTGTGTGAGGAGCCATCAGGCAGGTCTGTTGGAGACTGATGAAGGAAGGTAGCTGCAAGATCCTGGTCTTCCGGTGCAAATTCTTGATCATAGATCACTCTCATTATTCTATACAATCGAGGCTGCTTGTGCTGATGGCTACAAGGAGTTAGCAGGTGGCAAAGAGAGGCTCAACACCTGTGTGGTGCCTGGCCATGTGTATATGTACTGCTGCATAGATAAGAGTGTATTTGAGAGGAGACTGGTAATTGGAAAAGTTCTCAAATGCCAGTCATCTGTAAGTTAAATATTTGACCCATTTAAGAGTTTAAATATTTTAACAGGACCATTTTTAATAATCAACTTGTAGTCACTTAAAAGTAGTTATATTGTGGTCTCATGATAGTTCTGTTGGAAGGTCTTTTGTTTATTTAGTGGTGCTTCTAGAAGCCACCCAACTCCACTAATAGATTAGCAAGATGCTTTACCTTTCAGAGACACAATTCACTTAGGTTTTGCAACTTCTTACCTTGGAAACAAATGCTGTTGTAAGTCAAAATATGATGTCCCTTACTTTGTTGTAGGTTTTATTTCGTTGTTTATGCCAGTGTGCCTTGGGTCTAGCTTCTTTTGAATTAATAAAAGTTGTGCATGCTTTCTGTCTACCTTTAATGTGAGGGTAAAAAGCCTCAAGCAAAACCCTTAGGCCACCACAAAATGGTCTTCACATGGAAACTGGGTTAGGTTGAATTTAATTAATTCCAATTGCCAAGTAGGGTACCTTTTTGATTTATGTTTTTCAGTTTAACTTTGGAGCATTCATTTAAGGTAAACTTGAATCTTATTAATTGTCTAACAATAGTCAGTAACTTTATTTCCTATTGAATGTTACATTTGAACTCTATCTGCTATATTTTGTGAGGAATACAGGCACATTTAAACAATTTACATAGCTGCATGTTTTATTGGCTTCTTATGTTCTGTGTTTTAGTTCTTTTGGGAAATTGTGTGGTCTATTTTGTTTTCCTTGATAAGACTAGTTTTTATTTCTTAATTGATGTAGTGCTCCTCTTGAATAGAAACATAATGAAATTAAATGTAGACAACAAGCTTGTTAAAACAGTCTTAAAAGGCAGACGTGTTTACATGTCAGTGTGCTGAGAATAAAGCAACTTTGGAAAACCGAGAAAATGTAAACAAAGTTATTTGTGAGAGATGTAAAAGCAGCAATTTTTTTTGATATGTAGTATTTGTAGAACTAAGGATTTAGTATTCACTTACACTTTGCCTTCTTTTCCCAATATATAAAAATTAGACTGTTTTCTCCTAACATTGTCATAAATTCCCTGAATTCAAGTGAGTAAGCTAATAAACCCTTCTCAGAAAGGGGGGGAAAAAAGGCATCAGCTTTTGAAAGAAAACATCAAGCATTTCTGACTTTATTTGATTGGCCAGGAACTTCCTTCAGAGGCTTGACTGATGCTAAAGCTTCAGGACTAACAATACACCCTTTGAAATACTCAAATATTTTTCCCATTCTTGACAACTTAGGTTTCAATTTCAAGTACATTTGAAAATAGGTTTTGACTAAGTTTAAATTCAGTGTCTTAATTTAGATTTATATATTTTTACCTGCTAATTTCTGGTGTTCAAAGACTTCCTTGGATAAGGGATTGTAATCAAGGTTGTGTATACAATCCTTATATTGATTGATCATGATTTTTCTTGGGCAGTGTGTTACTATGGCATTTCATTGTTCTGCATTTGTCATCCTTTGCAATGAAAGAGTTTGGAATGGAGATGCTCTCTAAGGACTTCTGAGGAAACTTATCTTTTAAAATACTGCTAATCTGAATAAGTCCAAAAGGACTGTATGGCTGTTTGAGTCTTAGGAGACCTCCAAATGGAAGAATCTTTCTGTATGCT
>VWZD01003896.1:0-11943 GCA_013396695.1 Sakesphorus luctuosus | reverse complement strand
TTTTAGCTATGAGTTATACTTGTTATAACTAAAACTGAGGACTTTATATATACCAGTTGATATCCTTCTTCAGAATAAAAAGTATAGAAGAAAAATGTTATGCAAATAAGCATAGTGTGGACAAGAGCAAGTGGGATATAGATGATGACAAGGTCAGGAAGCTGTGGAGATGCATCCTGGGAAAGGAATACCAAGATTGGGTGAAGTATATTGTAGTGCATCTTGCTTTTAAAAAACAGAGTAGAAAAGAAGAGTTGTACGGAATTCCCCAAAAGCGTAACAAATTGGAACAGAATTGTTGTTCTGTAAAGCCTGATGTAATTTACTTACTGAATGGTATTCCAAGAAATAAAAACATGTTTTTCCAGAGAAACATTCAGCTGTGTAGGTGTCAAATGTGCTTCATATTTTCTCAGAATCTTTGGTGTATTGATTACAATGATACTTCTACGTGTGATAAACTGAGCTGAGATTCCTTGAGGAGGTTCTCCCTTTGTGAACACATTGACAGCTTGAGACATGATATATCCAGAAAGGGAGGAAAACTGTGATATTGTGGAATTGAAATCTCCATTATCATGTACTACATGCAGCACTGGGATAAGAGAGGCGTGCTATCAATCTTTTCTTTTCCTCCCAAGTATCTTCAGTGATATCATCATAGCTTGACTTGTTCAGGGGGAGAAATACTATTAAATATTCCCATGATTTTTTCAAAAAGTTGGTGTGATGTCTCTGGCTGCTAATGGTCTTATACTCTGCATGTGTAAGAAAGAGACATATAAAATGTGATGGTTAACATGGTTTTCTTTGAAACAAGACTGGGACAAATGCTTACTACCTGGAATAAGACCAAGAAAGACAGGAAGACAGAAAGTTATTTCATGGTCTGTCAAATATAAATTAACTTTTTCATTTCTGGGCACTCCTACTGATGAACAGTGTAAATTGTAACTGTAAGCACTGCTGCAGGAGGGTGAGGATTATGCAGAATTCACGCACAGTAACGGAGCACTACTTTCATTTCTCTGGCTTTCTGAGGCCAATTTTGATGTTGTACAGGTTTTCTCATTTTACAAAACAAGTTGGCTCTCTCTCCCTTGGAATAATTTGCTAGAGTTGGCTTGAACATGTACTTATATCCCTGCTTTCAGCATTGATCCCGTTTCAAACAGGTGTTTGCAAGGTCGCTTCTTAGGTAGGTAGTGCCTCATTGTTAGCCTTTGGTTAGATTGAGCATGGCAGTGAAAATAAAAAAAGAATAAATAATTGGGGTACATTTAAAATTTGGGTTCTAGGATTTCACTGACATTGCTTCTTAATCGAAGCAGGAAACTGGAAAAAGTTGATCATAAATGTGTGCTCTAGATTGCTGTTTCCTACCTGTGTCAAAGACTGCAGGAGTCAGACAGCACCACCAACATTTTTACCACTGAAGGTTTTTCTTCTCCAGGCTAGGCTGTATGGAAGCTTTAAGGCTTTTATTAAAAAAAACAAAAAACAAACAGAAAACCCCATCACCCCACCAAAACCCCCAACCAACCAACTAACCAAAACCCCCAAATCCCTAGACTTTATGCAAATTAATGCTGGGTTTGATCAGTGATGCCATAAAGAAACAGGAGGGAGGCAACAAGCTAAGGTTTAAAGTTGTGCTTCTATGCTTGAATTTTTTTTGTTGGTATTTTTGTTTGTTTGTTGTTTTTGTTGTAATTATGGCAGGTCTATGCTGTTGACAATAAATTTAAGCCATAGAAAGCACTTCATTCATTGCATCCAGAAAGTTGCTAGAGTTTGCATACTCAGTCTTTGATTTTTCAGAGGCTCAATGAGATTCTCAAGAGAAGATGAATTTCAAGAAAATCAGTTTCATAGTCCAGTTACAAATAGAGAAGAACAAATGGCTTGAATTTTCAGGTAGCTTTTTGAAAAATAGCTTATATTCAGGAGATTCAGAAATTCCAAACAACTGGATCTTCAAAACCATCAATATAAGTTCCTATAAGGATGGAAATAGAGGAGTGCTGAGGCTATCTGTGTGATCTTATCTGGCCATACCTGGCTTTTAATGTATTTCTGCTTGGTATTTGCACCTCCTGCTTCAGCTCCCACACAGCAGATGATGAAAACTGAATTCCAGGACAAGATTAAAAGATTTTATTTTTTAAAAATACTTTGTGGCTTGCCAGTTTTATTTTTTGCTCTAGGATTGATTTACTTTCAGCAAAAGTCACCCTTCAGTTATTGAAATACTTGTTTTCTCTCCTTCTCTAGCTATTTGCATGTGCTTTAAAGTAATTGTTTTTGGATACCTTGTGGGCTTATGATTCTGCTGTTAGCCTCCTTTTGAAAGATGACAAGAACATGAAAAAAAATTCCTTCTTTCTAAGTAGATACTGAACATACTGGAGGAGAGGCTCTTCATGAAAAGGCACTGCTATGTTTTGGCTCCTGGGTAGTATTTTCTGGGGTGGGTCTCACCCCACTATATGTCTGTATAAATGAGTGTTATGCTTGACTCTGGAAAGGCATTAGATGTGCATATGCAAGGTGCAAGCATCCTTTACTAGACTGTACTTGCAGAGAAGCAAACCTGATGGAACAGCAAAGAAACTGTGTGACTAAACTCCAAGCAAAGCTGCCACAGGGACCAGGCACCATAAACTCGAGGTGCTATTCAGAGTTTGTTGGCAGAAGTGTCAAGCTCTTGCAGCTCTTTAGTGCAGAAAAGGAGTTTCCTTTTAGCTTGTTAATAAACTCTGAATTATTTTTGTTACATATCAGAGATAATTGCAGTGTAGGAGTTGCAGATCTTATTGTATTGCAGAGGGGAATAGAATGGAAAATAAAATGCTGCTTGTCTTAAACATCAAGCTTTGTGTCTCAATATTCTTTGTAGGTAGGTATTGTAAGAGTCCTGTAATACAGTATATAAGAGGAAGCATATTTTTGTGCTTTAGCACAAAATCATCTCAGAATAATTTTGTTATCTGTTTAGATATCAAGAAAAAAAAAGAGAGAATGACTGCTTAGACAGGAGGAACCAATGATGGTGTTGTTCACCTGGTTCAAGTACCTGACTAGCAGATTCAATGGCAGTGATCTCTTCTGGATCCATACATCTTGTCTGCAGCCAAATGGAATTTATCTGCAGAATATATAGGTAGATCACTACTTAAGAAGCATGAACTAGTTGTGGGAGCAAGCCAGTTTTTAGAAAGTTGTTCCCTTCCTCACACAAAGGTTAGAATATGTGTTAGATGTTATTTGTATATATCCATAGAGTAGCTGAGATGGTTCAGATTCATGTGTCTTTAATCAATAATCCCACAGGCAGTTTTGGCCTTCTTTTGGAAATACCCTTTTGAAAAGGGTGAAAATCAGGACCCTGGGGATTGCTGACCAGTCAGCCTCACCTCTCAATGTGGCTCAATGTGGCTTCACCAGAGGTAAATCCTGCCTGATTGATGACCATTTTTGTGATCTTTTATGACAGAGTGACTGCATCAGCAGACAAGGGAAGAGCTACAGATACCTCCTTGGACTTCTGTAAAGCTTTTAACATGTTCCCATACAGCATACCTGTTGCTGAATGAGAGAGAAGGATTTGATGAAAGCATGGTTTAATGCATAAGGCATTGGCTGGGTGACCATGTCCAAAGAGCTATAGTCTGTGGTTCAGTGCCTGTGTGAAGACCACTAATGAGTGGTGGCCCTCAGGGGTCTGTACTGGGACCAGTACATTTTGATATCTTAATCAATGATGACACCATGCTGAGTGGTACAGTTTATGGGCTTGATAGAAAGGTGCCATCCACCTCTAGATGGCATTGAGTGGAACCATGTGAACTTCATGAGATGCAAGAAGGCCAAGTGCAAGTCTAAATTTCCATGTAGACTGGCAGATGAATGGATTGAAAGGAGCCCTGAAAGAAGGACTTTGGGTGTACTGGTAGAGGAAGTTCAGTTGAGCCAGCAGTGAGTATTTACAGCTCAAAGCCAGTTGTCTAAAAAGAAGCGTGGCTAGCAGGCTGAGGGAGGTGATTCTGCCCCTTCTGCTACAGTTTGGGAGCTCACCTGTAGGTAGTACTCTGTCCAACCCAGGGGTGTCCTCATGGTTGTAAATGGAAAGAGAGTAGATTTAGGGGTATGAGTAGGATATAAGCAAGAAAGTTTTAACAATGAAGGTGAAGAAGCTTTGGATCCTGTTGCGCTGCTGTGGATGTTGTGGGGAAGTTGTAGATGTTCCATCCTAGGAAGTATTCAGGGCCAGGTTGAACAGCGCTTTAAGCGACCTGATCTAATAAAAGGTTGTCTAGATGGTATTTAAAGGTTCCTTCAAACCCAAATTGGTTTATGATTCTTTGAAATTACCCCATTGACTGTAAACCACAGTGAATTTTCCTATGGAACTACTTGAGTAGTCATCTGATGCAGGGCTTGGGGTTGCAAAATTCTTAAATGCTCTCCTGGTCTTGATTTACTGGCAGTCTTCCATGTTTGACACTTGTATGAGATAGCCAGAAACAGCGTAATTTTTATGAACTCCTCAGTTCATCAGAAATAGGAGGATCAAAGATAACAGAGAGGGAGTGATCTAACTCTGTCCTGTAATAAAATATATCTTTGAACAGCTTCTATGTATAAACAGTGTTTATTAAAAATAGTTGTGATGGGAGTTTTGTACGGGAATGACTAAACTAGTCAGAATGATGGTATAAACAGTGCCATATTGTATCCAAATTGAACAAACGGCTTTTAAACATCTATTTTAAATTAGGCCTCAATTGAAATCTAAAATGGTGTTGGGGTGGTGGTAGTAGATACCTGTTAAAACATGCCAATTGTTGCAGTATTTTCCCAGAACAGCCTTACAATAATGGATTAGAACTTCCTAAATGGTGTGATTTCAGGAAGATACTGTCTTAGTCTCAGATCATAGAAGTTGTCCTCAGAATGGCTTCCTGCTTTTAGGCCCTATGATTAAATAGCTTATTTGACACAAATAGTGCTTTTACCTTGCTGCTTTATGTAGTTGATTTTTCTCTGACTGTGGCTTACTATTAAGAACCAGATTTAACAAGCTGCTAACAAATTTTGTTGATGATTGGCAGTGTAGTTTCATGAGTTACACTTCATCCCTTGACGTTTTGAGTGCCAAGAGTACCAGTAAAGTGTTGGTACAGTGTTTATGGGTGTAGTAATATTTCTGCATTAACCTAATTTATTTGAAGTTAATTGATGCTGTAAATTTTTTCCTTGGATGACTTCTTGCTGAACTGATCTTTAAATAAGCAGGAAAAAGTGATCCCCAGAGCAAAGCAAACAGCTGTTAATAAGCCTGTGGAAAACATTCCTTGCTTTTGTATTTGCTCTATAAAGCTATGAAAATACAAGTTTTAAAATACTTCATGGTTATTGAAAGTCTTTGCTGATTGAGTAATACTGCATTGTTAGTTGAGGAAAAAATGTTCTGATGTACCTGTTACCTGACTTGAGATGCAAAACTAGGGTATGTGGGGAAGCATGTTGCTGATGAGTTGAATCCTACAGACATTTTATAGTGTCAGATTTCTGTGCAGGTATGTGTTTAACTTAAAAATATGCAAATCTTTTCAGAACTAGACCTTGCAAGGCGAAGGCTAATGGCTGCTAAAACAGTGACCTCTTTCCCTGTCACAGATTGCTGTGAAGGGCATGAAACTGTATGGTTGACTAGGGGTTACCAGTTCAATCTGAAGTGTAGTTGTTCCCATTCTTCATGAGAAGTCATGGGGCTGTGAAGTTAATGCAGAAGGAAGAAAGCAACAGTTAGGCCACAGTAGTTTCCTCTTTGAGGTGAGGTATTTGCAAGTACAGTGTTAAAGAAACTTTTAACAGTAGGCTATCATCTCCATTATATAGATTTATTGGCACAGACATGTTGTGATATCTGCTAGCTTGAGCTAGGTACCTCAAAAGAGGCAGCCTGAACAAAGAAATCCTTGGGCAATTCCACCCTTACAATCCAAACTCCCCATCACTCATGTGACAGTCTGGACCAATAGCAAGGTTAGAATCTGGGGCTTTCTTGCTCTCTTATCAGCTCACTGTTTGTTACCAAGTGATTGCTGTGTGGCCTCCATGCCCTTTCCATCAGTTTTTGTGGGAGTTTTGGTTGGTTCTGTAGTCCTTGTTGAAATATGGTTGTTACAGTTCACAAACACAATCTATGGGCTGTCGCTCTAGCTATTTGTTTTAAAGTACTGTTTAAGTTGCTATGTTTGTATGTGCTTACTGTTATTAGTTTTCAGATTGTTAGCTCCAGGTTTCACTATAATCCATCTTTGACTTACACTACATAGTCCTACAGTTTAGAAAAAGTTCAGCTTGCATACTAACAATTCTTGTTTCTACTGTCTACTTTAAAATAACATAAACTTTTCATCACATAGGTAAGGAGTATGCATGTAGATGCATATTCATATGATGTATATTCAGACTGCTGCGGTGAGGGCAATTTTGAAATTCTTACATTTAAATTAGATGTTCCTTGAAGGGGAAGTATTTATGCAGACTTGTGGAGGCTCAGCAGAAACCTCAGGTAAAAAGATCTTTCTTGAGTACTGGTTTATAGATGAGCTCTGTTTATGAAGCCAAGGCATGCCTCAGTATTCAGGCTTTTTGTTATATTAAAGAAACTTTGTCTGTTCCTTTTTTAAGCTCTGTTGTTAAAATATATCAGACTTTAGGGCTTTAAAATACAAAGTCTGTCCTTTGGGTTCCTGTCCTTTTATCCTAAAATGTCTGAGAAGTGTCATATAGTCAGGAGTGTGACTGGAGGGTATGTACACTTAATTTATATCAAATAAAGATGGACCCAGGTTTCATTGTGAATTCTCCGTTGTGTCATTTTCATCCCATTTCTTGCTAGTTATTAAGCACACTGTGTGTTTCTCTGATAGCTCCAAAAAAAGGGAAAGTGGAAGGAGCTTTTCTTGCAGATTGTTATCATGCTTTCCAATGCTTACAAGACCCAAGTTGCCATTGGATGTGTGGAATTGAGTGCAGCATTCCTTAGCTGAGCAGTAAGGTGGAGCAAAGGGGCTGGCAGGTTTACCAGTGAGGCTGACTGGAGACAGGGGACAGAAGGGGATACCAGAAATCAGAACACACTAGCAAACCTGTGTTTGCAGTTTGTCAAGAGCATGGATTTCTTGACCAGTAGAGGAAGCAGGAGGAAAAGAAGGAGGCAAGTTCAGGAGGCATTAGACTTTTTAGTTTCTCTTCTAATGACTTTAGGCTGCTTCCTGGCTAGGAGGTCTTCCAGAGTTTTATCACAGCCTCTTAGGTGTACTCAATGCCCAGGAGTTGCTTACAGGTTATCATGGTGTGCAATACCACACAACTGGAAAATATTAGCTCTTCCTGCTGTGTAATAAATTCTTTCCACAACAGAAATGAAAATGGCTGCAAATCTCTTGGAAACCAGTGGACTTTCGATTTGTTAGGTTTATAAAAAGAGAAGTGAAAGAAAAAGAGGGAGAATGACAGTCCTAATATGTGTTGTATGCATAGCTGCGACCTCCAGGCGAGATGAAATGTGTTTCTTCCTCATGGTCAGATTTGCACGCATAGGAAAAAAAATGGATAAATGTTATAATACAGTTAATTTGCAGCCAGCCTGAGTAGCTGTATCATTACTGAACTCACTTCTAACTTTTTTGTTATAACATCAAATTATATTGTTTACCAATTAAGTAACTTCCGTACTGCACTTTGAAAGGCTCTTGAATTAAAAGGAAAATTTGAAATCTAAATATTGTGTAGCCAATAGAGGAACGTTTTTGGCTAGCACATGATAAAAATCCACATGAGTGGTTTGCATTGTTTTTTTGGAAGTTGAGCCTCCTAGATCACAGATAATTTAACCTCTCTTCCTTGTATCATTTCAAGCAGACTAGCCATCCATGGCTTAATCTCACTAGAAGATACATATACTCCACTCAATTCACAGGTGTTTTAAAGGGCGCAGTTGATTAAGAGTCTGTTTTGGTTTGAAAGCTTGGCAAAATGCCAAGTATAAACCAAAGTGACAAAGCTTTCTCCTCCTCCTGCCATGAAAAGGGAGAAAAAAAATGGACACTTAAACTTGAAATAGAACTGGCTTATGTACTTACACAAAAAGGGAAAATTAAAAGTAGACTACACTATAACACACATACACAAGTTAGATATAACAAATAATTTCTTCACTTCCCGATCCAAAAGAAAACTGTACTCCTCTGTACACAAATCTTACCCTTCTAGCTACAAAACCACACAGAAGAACTCAATCCCGGGGGACAGACCCAAGCAGAGAGAAAACTAAGAGTAAACCTTTACTTGCCTGTAACATATAACAAAGCAGTGAGATGGTGCTGGGCCTGATCATCAGAGCAGCACAGAGCACATCGACCTGCACCACAGCCATTGGGAGAACAAGCCCTTCCTCCTCCACTGTATTTATATCCTAATTTGTGTCATCTGGTATGAATATTCCTTTGGTTGCATAAGTTAGGTGACACTTGCCCCTCCTAATCTATGTAACATTATCAGGGCCTACTAAAATTAAAGCCTACTCTAGGCCTAGCTAAAACTAAGGCCTAAACTACCACAGAGTCTAAACTTGATCCAATTTGGATTTTGTTTCCAGACATTTGTTATTTTGCAAAACACAGCATTACAGTAGATGGGATAGGTTTAACAGCACAGGTGTCACACATGAATGTGTTCCTAATCAGATTGGTGCTGGAGAAGGGAGTCACTGAATGCACTCCTCCGTGTCATTCATTTAAGCAACGAGATACTTCCAGTAGTTCTGAAATTACTAAATTAAAAGGTTTGAACTCACATCTCTTTCCTTTGGACTGGCATTGTATGTGTTTGGATGGTTTAACACTGGCAGGTATGAAGCAAGCCATTCAAATCTGATGTATATTCTCTTTCTCTTAAAATGCACAAGTTAGGTAGAACCTGTTAAATTCTGAAGATTCTTTTTGCTGTTCAGTTTAATGCATAAGTTTAGAAGAAAAACAATCCCCTTCCTGTGGTAGCTGGGAAGCACAGCACTCTTTCTTGCTTGCTTTTTACGAAAGAACTAATGTTATTTCCAGAGTTCAAGTCATAATACTAAGCTGGATATCTCACTTTGACTTGAAAAAAGGAGGCCAAAAGAATTTAAATGTGTTTGAAGAGGTAAAAGACAAGCCCAAATGTCTCCCTAAGCCTTTGGGACTCTGTGTGTCTGTGTGTTATGTATAGAGACATACACACACAGACGTCTGTGTACACAGGCATATGTTACATGTGCATGAATGGAAGGGCATTACTCTCTCCCCTGTCCTGATACCAGTAATGGTGAAGTGGTGACTGATTGGATGTTTCATGGATGCCTGTTGTTTCCTGCCAGTGTCTCAGCATAAATTGAGGCTTCAGTTTTGTCACCTAGGTATTAGAAGCTTTGAGACTGAGAAAACAAGCTCACTGTTAGGAAGTGCTCTGTTGCTCACACAGCATGGAGACTCCTTTGGATTGCAGGAGAGAGAGAGTTCAAGCTGAGATGTTGCTTGAGAAAATGATGAGATATTAGACCTCGCAGTTGCATCTCCTGAACAGAGCACAAGGAGTTATGTTTGGGAAGGTGCTATGGGTGGTGGCCTACGTGCCACATTCAGTCACTTATGTAGGAGTCTTTGTGTCATTTTCTGTGCTCTCTCTTAGTAGCAGAGATAGTGCTTCAGTCAATTAAAACCTTGATTGTAATAGACCGAGGATCTGCTAACCCTGAGGTGCAATTAGCCTTGACTTTGTCAGAAATTCTCTGTAAATTTGAAGTTATGAAGGTAGTTTAACTGACTTTCTATCGACTCCCTGCAGTCAGGGCAATGTAAATTGGCTTATAGTGCCTTTCAGTCCTGCAGCATCATTAACATGTCAAACAATAACTCAAAACTCTTTGGTGATGCAGACAGAAAGCTGCTGAGGTCATCTTTTGAGATTCTGGCTCTCATCTTCCTCGTGGGTTTGTCTCAGTGCAATCTATCAGAAAGAAAATGCTTTAAAAACATAAGATCTCAATTGTTAAAAACCGCCTTTAAATATATATATTTATATATTTTAGTATAACAAAATATATTTATAATTATATTATCATAGAAAACATAAAAATGTATAATTATATATATACATATATTTAAAAAATAAAAATTTTTAAAAATCAGGAAAATCCTACAGGGTTTTCTGGCTGTGTAATTCAGTATTATAGATTCATTGTTGTGAAGCAGAGCCTTTAGTCGGTAGTCCTCTCTGCAAGCATCCTCAGATCTGTTGCCTCTGCTGGCCCCATTCAAAGGAGTGCATTATCAATGCTGTCTTTGAAATAAACCTTTTCCAAAGGCTGCTTTTGGTGAGGCTGTTGGTGAGCCACTTGCTGGTGCAAAGCAGCCAGGATGTCTGTAAAGCCTTCACTTTCCACAGTTGATCGTGCCTTGTATCTTGCTCATGTACTGTAGGGTATTAGTTGACTCGAAACAAATATAGTGTGAAGACCATGAAAGATCTTATTAAGGAAAAAAAAAAAAGAACTAAAAGGAAAGCATTGACATATCCTCTGCTGACTGCATTTGGTTGTCTGTGGAACAGCTGAGTATGACTGAAGCATGTAGATAAACCCCAAGCTAGCTTTTTCCTTGGTAATGTGGATTTGTTTAAGCTGAAGCTATGGCATCATGAAACCTGGTAAGTTGCCCAGGTATCTTCTATTACATATACCAACTGGAAGCTCTGCTATTGCAGCTGTGTTGTTGCCGCTTGTGGTATCCATTATAGCTAGAACACAGTCAGCTTGTCATTGAGATTGTGTATGTGATTGCTGTTCTTGAAAAGCCTACCTGTAAAGCATATAGTGTAGCCTGTAAAGCAAAGTCTACATTGATGAGTAATTTGTTAGGGTACAAGTTTTAGGTTATGTTGGGTTTAGATGTAGGCACTGCACCACCTCTGGAAATTTCTTTCATTATCCACATACATAGATGCTCGAAGGAAGTTTAGGTGTATTTGTGATAATTTGGCAGAATGTAATAGTTTTCATTATTTTTTGCCTATCATCTTAGACTAATTCAAGAAGTTGTGTTTTACTTCAGTTCTGCCTCTGGCATAATGGGAAGAAAGCCATCAAGCCTTATCCTTAATACTGTGTGTTCTCTTGGGGTTTTTAGGTTGTCTTTGAGCTTGAATTGATCCAATTTCAAGAAAGCATGTGGAGCATTTGTAGGGAAACACTTGTGTTTTGCATAAGTCTAAATAAAGTAGGAGGGGAACACTGCGTATTTTGAACAGTTTAAAACTGGTCCTTTTTCCCTTTTCACATTGAAACTTTAACTGTATAGTGATTTCTTCTTTGCCTTCCCTTTCTAAAAAAATACACAGTATGATCATGCTCTGCTGCTGTGCAAGCCAGTACAATGACTCCTATGGCAAAGTAACATGATTTTCTGAAGTGATAAGTAAGAAAGAAGCTTTGTGCTTGAGGGCAAAAAAACTATTTTCAAAAGAATAATTGGCTTGCTCCCCTCCCTCAGTTCTATCTGAAGAGGCAGTTAACTAATGACAAGCTCAGGGACTCATGTTTTCAACATGGCCTAGTCAATGTTCATACCTTCATTGATAAAAGTTTACCAAAGATGCTAATTGACATTTCTTATGTGATTTGGTGACAGAAGTCTTGGTTGTGTCTTGGATTATGTACTGATAATTTGCAGAGTGGAAGTAATGTTTTGTCCAAAATTACCAGTTTGAGGTTGGCCCCCCTCCCCCATTAAAATAAATAAATTTTCATGTTTGCCTAATAACTAAATCACTTTCAGATTTTTATGTGACTTGCTGGTTGTGTTACAATAAGAAAAGGCCCTCAGGCTGAAATTT
>VWZD01003895.1:20286-47027 GCA_013396695.1 Sakesphorus luctuosus | reverse complement strand
AACACAAAAGTCTCATTGAACACATCTTTGTTGGAATTATCCCCTGTGCTCCCAGTGCTGAATAAAAGGAAAAAATTTGTTCTATTCTATTGGATTTGAATGTTTCTTAATTCAAGACCATCAGATTGCTGTCATTCCACACCGGAGCCAAGGTAACCCACACAGTGCCGGGAGGGATCAAAGCAGCCCGGGGTCACCCTTGCTTCAGCCACTGCAGCCAGAGAGAGAATGAACGTGAAGTGAATTGCTGCCTCTGTCTGTTCTGGGAAACCCCTGCCAGTGCCAGGACCAGGTACCTGCAGCTCTGCCTAGACAAGTGAGGCAACACATTGTGTGGGAGGCAACACATGGCAGAGAACAAAGACTCCAAACTATCACCACCACTGCAGCTGAGACCTGAACCTAACCAGGTGACATAGAGTGGCCAGTTTAATAGTGTAAATCCTTGTGAGCAACATAGATTTCCTGAGTTTTTGTGCCTGTGCTCCGATTGTTTCTTTTGTTTAGTTGGGCAGATGGGGGTAGCTAGCAGGAGGAGCCTATGCCATTCTCTTTCCCCTTTATTCCCGGGTGACAACATGATGTGCTTGTTTTGAGTTTTTCTTGTGGGGAAGCCATTTACTTTGTATTTTTGTGGTGCTGCTACTTCTTTGTCAGTAAACAGGTATTTTTTTCACTTATACCTTCTGACATTTTTGTCTCTCTATATTAGGGGCAAACAAAAGAGGAAGGGGTTAATTTTATAGGTGTTACCACCCCAATATTTGTCTTCAAACCAAGACAGCAGTGTAAAGCCAGACTGTTGCATTTTAATTTGCTTATATACAGATTCCCAGGATGAGTAAGGTTGGAAGGGACCACAGTGAGTCATGTGGTCCAACCTCCCTGCTCCAGCAGAGTCATCCCAGAACACATGGCACTGGATTGCATCCAGATGATTTATGAATGTCTCCAGTGAGTGAGACTCCACAGCCTCTCTGGGCAATCTGTTCCAGTGCAGGGTCACTTACAAGGGAAAAGTTCTTCCTCATATCAGGTGGAACTTCCTGTGCCATCAGTTTTTGCCCATTGCCTCTTGCCTTATTGCTTGGCACCAGTGAGCAGATCCTGGTTCCCTCCTCTATCACCCTTTCTTCAGATACCAACAGACATTGATAAGGTTCCTTTTCAGTTGTCTCTTCTCAAGACTGAACAGTCCCAGCTCCCTTAGCCTTTCCTCATAAGCAATGCCCCAGTCCCTTTATCACCTTCACAGCCTTCATAGCTGCACCTACTCCAGGAGCTTCTTGTCTCTCCTGTACTGAGAAGCCCAGAACAGGACACAGCATTTCTCACATATGCTGAGTAGAGGTGCAGAACCTCCCTGATCTGCTGGCATTCATTTTCCTAATGCATCCAGGATACTTTTGGTGTTCTTTTCTTGGCCCCCAGGGAACACTGTTGGCTCATGTTGGCTCTGTTGTCCACCAGAACTCCCAGGTCTTTCTCTGCAGAGATCTTTTGCAGCAGGTCAACCCCCAGCCTGTACTCACGCCTGGGACTGTTCCTCCTGAGGTGCAGGACCCTGCCTTTACCTTTGTCAAATTTCAGGTGGTTCCTCTCTGCCTGCTTTTTAACCTGTTGAGGTCCTTGTGAAGGGCTGTTCAGCACTCTGGGGTACTAGCCAGCTTTGTCAACAGTGAACTTGCTTAGGAGGCATCTAGCCCTTCATCCAAGTCACTGATGAATAAACAATACCCAGTATTGAACCCTGGGGGACACTGCTAGTGACAGGCCTCTAATTTAACCTTTGTTACTGATACCATTCACTAAATCAGGTTGCTCCAAGCCCCATCAAACCTTGCCTTAAACAGTTCCAGGGATGGGGCAGCCACAACTGCTTTGAGCAACCTGTGTCAATGCTTTGCCACCCTCTGAGTAAAGAATTTCTTCCTAACATCTAGCCTTGCCCTCTGTCAGTTTAAAACCATTGTCCTGCCACTATCTGCCCATACAAAGAGTTCCTGCCCCTCCTTTTTATAGGCCCTTTAAGGCACTGGAAGGCTGCAATGAGCTCTCCCTGGAGCCTGCTCTTCTTCAGATGGAACAACCTCAGCTCTCTCATCCTGTCTTTGTTGGAGAGGTGCCCCATCCCACTGGTTCTCTTTGTGGCCTCCTTTGGACCCACTCTAACAGGTCCACAGCTTTCTAGTGTTCAGGACCCCAGATCTGGACACAGTACTCCAGGTGGGACTCATAAGAGCAGAGCAGAGGGGAGAATCACCTAATTCCACCTGCTGACTGCTTCTTTTTTGATACAGCTTGGGATGCAGTTGGCCTTTTGGGCTGCGAGGGCACACTTTTGGCTGAAGTCTAGCTTTTCATTCATGAGAAGCCCCAGGTTCTTCTCCACAGGGCTGCCTTCAACAAGTTCTTCTCGGTCTGAATACATGTCTGGGATTGCCCCAACCCAGGTGCACCAGCTTGCACTTGGACTTTTCGAACTTCATGAGGTTCTCATGGGCCCACTTCTCAAGTTTGTCCAGTCTCCCTCAGTGGCATCCTGTCCTAGTTCAGCAGGTGGGACCAGTTTATCACTGTGTGATATGTATTCTACCTCCTCTAATAATTTCCCAAGAACAATGGACCATTTGCAGTAGCTGCCCAGGGCACACCTGACCCCTCAGGTTGTGAGCTGGATGTGAAAGACATCTGTGAGATAAGAGCTGTGATAACTCCCCTCCAGGGAGTCATTAGCAACTTCACACCCAGCCTGAGGGGGCGTGTCTGCTAATGGGCCAGCAACGATTCCAAAATACCCCATGACTCACAGAGTCAGATCACCCATTGTGTGACTCCCTGCCCTGGGGGAGGGACTGGGTGCTCCCGCTTGGACCTGGGGGTACGTATGTTGGGGTAAGAAGACCTCAGGGGGCACTTGTCAGATTGAGAAGAGGACCAAAACCTTGTCAGGAGGAAACCACCACTTTCAACCAGCCTGCGACCACCACTCTCCACCAGACTGCAACTGTCAGCTGCACCAACAGGTTTTCCACTTTGGACTTTTACTTTGGACTTGAGGGAACCACACAGGGTTCAGCACAGGAGCTAACAAACCCCTTTGTGCTTGTGCCCCAGGGTGCTGGGTTATACTTCTGGGTTTTTGTGGGTTAAAATCATTCTTTTCTCTTTGAGCCATTGCATTTATTGTAATATTGTTATTAAATTGTAACTCTAACTTACAATCTCTTGTGTCGCATTCAGTTCTCCTGCCGGTTTACGTTTAAACCAGCACACATGCCATCCTGCTTTTGTGTCAACTGCACCACTCAGCTCCTGTCACCTGCAAATGTGCTGAGGATGCACTTGATCTCACTGTCTGCGTCGCTGACAAAGATACTGAATAGCACTGGTCCTGAGATGGAGCCCTGAGGATCACAGATCCTCACCAGCATCCACCTGGACATGAAGTCATTGACCACAACTCTCTAGCTGCATCCATCCATCCAATTTCTTATCCACTGTATGTCTATCTGTCAAATCCATGTCTCTCCAATTTGAAGATAAGGATGTCATGTAGGATTGTATCAAAGGCCTTACAGAAGTCTAGGTAGAAGGCATCTGTCAGTCTTCCCAAGTCAACCCCTGCTGTCACTCCATCAGACAGAAGGTCATCAGATTGGTAAGGCATAATTTTCCCTTAGAAAAGCTGTGCTGGCTTCCTCAGAACCCCTCCTTATCTTTTATGTGCTTCAGCATATATTCTAGGAGGATCTGGTCCATGATCTCCCCAGGCACAGAGGTGAGGCTCACTGGTCTGTAGTTCCCTCGATCTTTTCCCCCTTTTTAAAAATAGGAGCAATGTTTCCCTTTTTCCAGTCACTGAGGAGTTTGTCTGACCACTGTGACTTTTCAAATATGATGGAAAGTGGCTTGGCAGCAACATCAGCCAGTTTCCTCAGGAACCTGGGGTGCAGGTCATCAGGTCTCATAGGCTTGTAACTATTCAACATCATCAAGCGATCCCAAGCCTGCTTTTATTGTGGGAGGGATTCAATCCCCTCACACCCACACAGAGGATCAGGGACTTGAAAAAAGTGGAAAGCTTGACTGTCAGTGAAGACTGAGGCACAGAACTCATTGAGTACCCCACCCTTCTCCATATCAGTTGCAAGCAGTTCACCTTTCTTGCTTATCCAACCCTTTCTGTTCCTTACTGACATCCAACACATGACTTTTCTGAAGAAGCTTTTTAAGCAAATTCAGTCATCACACTGAAGATACTAGTTGTGTTTTCAGATAATGCAGCAGAGGAAATAACTACTGTCTTCTGTTGAACCCAGTGACAGTCTAATGTTTTAGATAAAGAAATTTCTGCCCATTCAAAACCAGAGCCAAGTTGCACATTGATTTGTTCTTTTAAACAACTCACAGCACACAAAGTAATTTTCTATATAAAGATATAACTATCCACATTGAGTGCTGTAAGCTTCAGACTATCATGCACTCTATCAGATTTATGTACTTATGTAGAAGGAAGGATTTGTCAAGCCTGTTCAAACTCTGCCAGTTTTGTTTCACCTATGTATGAATTTATAATCCATCATTGTTTTCAAAGTGTCATGTGCAAGATGATATCACAAAGGAGTGAGAAAAAACTGCAAAGGCTTTTTGGTAGTTCTCTGAATATTAATCAAACAACAATTAATTCCTTTATTCCATTTCCCACTTGGCTCTTACACAGAGACTCAATTATATGACAGATCCGATGAGGAAAATGTTTCAGGATACAAAATACACTTATTTCCAGGAATCCCCTGCTCTCTCTGGAAGCACCATTATACTGTAGCCAAAAGCTTTCAAGCACCACTGAAGAACTAGTATGATAAATCTAAGGGGGGGTGTCTAGAAGGAACTGATCTGCAGACAAAGAAGCACTTCTGGAATGTTCTGACATTACTTTATAAGTGTCTCACCTTGATCTGTATTGCCAAGAAAAAAAAGTACAGTTCAATCTAGCAGTTGTGATAACTGTGGTAACAGCTGGTCTTTGCATACTCTGCCGCACACTGCTGAATCACAGTGATGATAACAAGCAGTGAGAGATTCCCACATTTAGCTCCTATTATCCAAATTTTAATATTATTCAGTTGGAACACATGATTACATTAAAGAAAAAATATCCCTAGAGGGAGAATCAAGTAGTGATGAACTCCCAACAATCTGACTTCCAGTGCAATCCATGGCCTGTTACCAGAGCTATACACCTCAGCTTACTGATGTAGTTATAACAAACAAGCTCTATCTAACCTCACTGGTGCTCAAAGATGTTCAAAATAAAGTCTCAACTCCTAGGCATCTTTAAGAAACCAGTGCCTGCCATCACTGATCACTTCACAATTCCTCACCTCCTGTACATAGCTTTGAAATTTTGAGACCAAGTCACTCACCACACTTTTCATGTAGAGCAAGGATCCCTTTTATCTTACAAGGGACACATTAAGATCAGTACATACAGACATTTCATAAGAAAGTACTGGCACTGAACTAGTGTCTGAAACTCATATATGCCCTCATCACAGAGAGAATTGCATTCTAAAGTGGGTAGTAAAACAGTGTATTTGACTATACTTCCAAGGAGACTTAACTTTTACACAATAAAAATGGATGGTGAGCAATATCACTATGCTTGTTGGAAAAGTGTCCATGTGTTATGCCAATAAGAATAATGTTTAGCTGCTTGAAAATAACTTTCCCCTGAGATTATTCCATTAAATTTACTGCTTGCTCTAGCCTTTCTACTGAATACAGATCATTTGGTCACAACACTGCAATTCCACAGAATCATCTGTTTTGTACCTTTAACATCAAGGCCTTGCTAATACTCGACTCCATCCTCATTACCAGGATGACTGCATTAAACTGCTATTCATAAGCTTTCAATAGTGAGAAATCTAATTCAGTTTCTTACCAGATTTTACTTTTCAGGATTGTTCTTTTGTGAAGGGTGAGGTTAAAATTTAGGTTAATTATGTGCCAGTTGAAACTCCTTTGAAACACAACTCATCAGAAGTTACCTATTAACAGGTACAAAGTACTTCTGAAGTGGGCCTGTTTTACTAATTCAGCCTAACAGGGGCTGTCTGTTCTAAGTCATGTGACTTGACATGGCATTCATGTCTGTCTTGGTTTTAAGACAGTGTTGCCAGGGAAACGGGACCTTAGATCTGGAATAGACAGATGTACACTCCAAATATGCACACAGGTAACTAGAGAGCTAGGCCATGGGCTTTCAAGTGTTAAAGGAAGTTTATTGCAGACTGCAAAAACTCAAAGCTCAGTGGCAAGAAGCAACACACCCAGCAGGACTTCTTGCCCATACACATAAAAAGGCCAAGGCAAGTGCACACTGCCCTCTGGGTTGTTTTTTTACAGCTTGTTCCCTTTCTTCTTCTCTTCTCTTACCCCATCTGCGGGAAAGAATGCTTTCCAGTAGCTTGCAAACACCTTCTGTGATAAAGGTTTGACTGTTTTGTCTGTCCTGGCAAAAAAATAGCTCAGAGGGAAAAAAGAATGTAGTTATTCTCTTACATTTACTCTCAAATTTACATTTTTTAGCCCCAAAAGATCTCTTAAGCAAAGAGAAATTTCCAAACCAGTTCATCTCCTTGCCCGTTTCTTGCACAGGATGCCCCTCAACCTCTGCAACAGAGCCCTCTTTTCTCCAAATGAATGTAAATTAAAAAATTAAACAAAATAAATGTAAACTCCCCAAGAATAAAGTAGAAACAAAGTAACACTGTTTACTGAAAGCAAAAAAGAAAAAAAAACCCAAAACTAAACTACAAATAGCCAACAACACAGCGAGAATGTCACCCAGAGAAGTCTCTATCTCCAATTAAGTGTTGTCAAGACGGTAACTGAGGTTTCTTTGGGTGCAGTTACAGCCACAGCCAGCAGGAGGTGCTGCGGGGAACAGTCACCACACACGCGGCATCCCCTGCGGGCACCAGCGACCCGCAGAGCAGGGCTGAGGTGGGACATGCCCTCGACCCGGCACGGCTGCCACAGTGACTGTTCCCAGCTCTTGGCTGCTGGAACCGTCTCTGGTGGCACAGCGTGGGGCCGGAGGGGCAGGTGGCTGCAAAGGACAGGGAGGTGGCAGCTCCTTGTCAAAGGCTGATCAGGGAACAAAGAGGGAGTTCACGTGCTGCTAGTGGTTCATGTACCCCCTAAACTCTCGCTCCATTTCACACCATATTCCCCCTTTCCCCCTATTTGCCCCGCCCGGAGTGGGGGTATGTGCTGGAAGCTTTGTGCCTTTTCACTGTCCGTGAGCACCCTCGTATGGTGGTAAGGGGAAAATTCAAGCAGGGACTTCAAAGCTGTAACAATGTCCATTCAAACAAAGCTGTCATTCACAGACCACAACAGAGGGTAAACCCAGAAGAAGAGGTCTTGAATGGCTATACAAAACTATCACTAAGACATCTTTAGACCCTCCGTTTCCACTAGGTGCTCTGGGCATAGCAGTATCTTCACACAACTGAAAACAGGCACTCTTGTGTTCCCACAAGTGTGTCTTGCCAGACACTGCAGTGTCTGGATAGTGCTGGATGCACAGCAACACCTTGGTCACACAAGAGATCCTTTCTAAAGCAAAGTAATAGCAAAATCGCAATCTTACTAAATGTGAGAAAAATCTCGGTTTGAAAAACTTTTAGAGAGACGAGTTGAAGGAGCAAAGCAAAATAGGGTTTAATGGCCACACTGCGCACGCAGGGTGCCTCGCCACAGCGAAATCACAGGGGAGCACACGGAGGAGGGAGGGGTCACCCCAATTTATTGCCTTCACGCCACACCCCTTTCCCCCCTCCAGGAGTCCAGCCCTCCGTAGTCCATGTTTGGCACCTTCCACACTGATTCAAAGTCCTCACTTCTTCACTGCCTTCTTTGGGCAATTTCTTGCTGCACCATCAACGCTGATTGGCTCGTCCAGTCGCCCTCTCAGGCCCTAACACCGGCTGCAAGCCCTGGCAGCAGCCTCCTCCCCCTCTGCTGGGACTGCTACCTCACAGACTTCCCACCAATTTTCGCCTGTCTAACCTGCATGTGGAGAATTTCCCCCCCTTAAAGGGCCAGTCCCATTTTCTCAAAAAAAGCAATTAACACAGAACCTTTTAATTAACCAAACCCCTTCTTTCCACACCTCCCACAACGAACCCTCCCTCTTTATTTCTCACACTAAATATGCCTTGGATACTATCACAGTGCAGAATACATCTGGTGTTTTAGTTTTGGTTAACTGGAAAAGATTGTTGGTGAATTTGTTCATACCACCACGTGGTTTGGAATGTGGGGCACCACACCCTTGGCTGCCCCATCTGAGCTGAGGCTGGGAAGAGACTGACGCCAGCATCTCGGGACCTGCCAGAAAAGGGGGGGCATGAAGTGAAGCATCACGGGAGCTCAGGAGAAGGGGATAAAATCACAACCCACAATTTTCTAGGTTAGAATAGACCTTTACTCAAAACCTATCAAACTAACCCCAAAACAGCACTGGGTAGAATAAGAGGCAGGGTGCTGACAGTGTTAGAGCAAGTGGGGGAAACAAGGTGCAGTAAATGAAGTTTGGAAGTGACATGGTGCCCAGCTGTAGGAAGTCTGAGATTTTTTACTCCACATCAGCTTTCCATTGTTGCTTTTATGTGCTAGATATGTATCAATAGAAGGTTTTGTGTGGAAATGAGGGGGGTTCCTAGGGAAACAGCCAAAGGAGCTGATACTTTAGGGAACAAAGTGGCAAAGAGCCTCTGTTCCCTGCACATTCCACACCTGTAGTGGAGCTGCTGGTCCAGCCTCAGAAGCAGGAACCAGAGGCAGAGGGAATCAGTTAGAAAATAAACCTGCAAAATTTAATTACTTCCAGGAGCTGCCAGAAGAGCAATAGGACATTTGGGATGGCTCCATCCTGGAAAGCAGAGGTTCCCTATTTCCATGCCAAAGCACATACATTACTGAAAAAACCACCCACAATAGGAAAAAAATAGCCCTGTAGTTCCATTACAGTGTCAAACCACCAGAAAATGGAAGCCATGAGCTTGTTCCATGGTGCTTGTTCAGGGTGTGACAGATGATGCGACAGTGGCCGTGTGTGACATCCAAGTGGCTCTGGTGCATTCCTGCTCCCACTGTGCCTTGTCCGAGCTCGAGGCACCTGAAGGCCACAGGGAAGGGCCATGGTGAGACTGTGCTCTTCATCTTGGGCAAAGTGGCCACAGCTATAGCAGGGCAGTCTCAGCCCCCTGGTTTAGGCAGGGGTCGGTGGTCATGGGGAGATCCTCCCCCTTACCAAACGCTCCATGTTGGACTGAGGGGCTACAGAGTTGCTATGGCTCCTTGTTCTGTGCCAGGCCAGCTGCCTTACCAGCCCAATACCAGTTCCTGCAAGGTAAGAACCTGCTGGGAAAAACCCACAGGGTCTCTGCCCCTCTGCTCTTCTCATTTCCCCCAAGGGCCTGCCTGTCTCCCCCCTGGGAGGGCAGCTCTCCCCACATCCTCTGGCACATCCCGCATGGCCCAGAAGCTGCAGCTTTGCCACGGAACAGCCCCAGTCTCTCATTTCTCTCCCTGCCTCGCTCAGTTCCTGTCGCTGTCTTCTCCACGGCCCTTCGTTGGGAATGCTGCTCTCGGCCTGCGTGCTGTGCTGAGCCAGGTGTGGACAGGCTGGATCCTGCATGCTGTCTGCAGTGCTGAGTGTTGGCTCCTTGGCTGGTGTCCCAGGGACAGGGGCTAGGGTGGCCTTGGATGCCTCCCTGTCAGCCTGCAGCAAGGTGAGGCTTTGGCAATCCCGAACCACTGTGAATGAGCAGGAGTGGGGGAAGCCTGGGAGGTTTCTGTGAGCAGGACATGGTGCTGCTGCATAGAGGAACTCCCAGGTCCCTTCCCATGCCTTCTGTTCCTCTCCTTTGCTCAGGGGTTTAAAGTCCCCATGCTGAAAGGGCAAGTACATGGGTGAGGATGTTCAGGGGCTGCAGTGGAAAAGGCTGGAGGGGAACAGCCACTTAGGAGGAAAAGGTGTGATGGAGAGGAGGTGTTTGAATCTGCACACCTCAGGGCACAGCATCTGCTTGGATCCAGATCTGGTGCTGGGCTGAGCTTGGCCCTGTCCATAAAGGAGGCTTTGGTGAGGGTGAAAGCAACCTTCCTCCCTGCAGATTCTTGCATGCTCCCTTTTCTTTTCTTCTGGCTCACTTCTGGAGCAAGGGTCAATATATACTTTTGCACCCAGAAGCATCACTCCTTCCCTCACAGCTGGGAAGCACAGTCCTGTGAAGACATTTGCTCTGTCTTCTGTTGTTACAATAAAATCAAAAATGAGCAATTCAGATCTAGAGAAAGCCCTGTGAGACTTAGCTATCAGCCAGAAGCGGCAAGGAGCTCAGCCACTGCTGGCTGATAGGGAGGAGGTTACTCCCCAAGAATTCACATAGTAGGAATACACAGGACTCTGCAGGTGCACGAAAATAGCCAGGATGAAATAATATAAACATGGTGAGAGATAGGTTCTAACCAATTGAAGTTTCTAGCGTGGTGGTGTGTTAACTCTTTTAGCCAATAAGCTGTAGTCCTAACCCTATATAAACTGTGTGCTATGTCTAATAAAATGGCTTCACTTTAAATCTCTTAGATTGTGTGGAGTCCAGTTCCTCTGCCGTTTATTTTTAGTTTACTTTAGTCTTCCACTACACGCTGGTAAACTGGCTGGGCTGTGCGGAGAGAGGGGTGAGAGGTGATGCTTCCCAATGCCTTGGGCTGCAGCTGGGATGGCCATGTCAGTGGGTCCACCTGTACCTGGTGGGACGCAAGGAGAAGCGGCTGAGAAAGGCTGTCTGGATGAGATAGCACTCCAAACCAGAAGCCTGATGGTGCTGTGCCTGAAGCTGGGGGCTCCCTGGGGGGACATAGCTGAGTTCTGGGGCCCTTCTGCAGGGAGAGGCCTGGGGTACCAACATGGGGAACTTTTGCTTTCTCTGCTCTGAAGGGAGCCCCTGCAGGGCAGAAGGGAAAGGGAAACCTCTCTCAGCAGGGAGGGCAGACTGTGGTCCAGGGGATGCTGAGTGCCAGACTGACCTTCAGCACTCCCAGCAGAGCCACTCCCTTCCCTCTCCAGGATAAGCAGGCTGTCCTCAGGGCTGTGACTGCCATGACAAAGGTCCTTCTGCATGAGGAGCAGCATCGAGAGCAGCCCTGGGAGCAGCTCCTCTGGCTCCAAGATCAGGAAGGCCAAGACACCCCCCAGATCACTGTCATGGGTGGGAGTGGAAGGCCAAGACAAAATTTATTTAAGAAGGCCTGCCACTGAGTCATGAGGTGCAAAAAGGACTCTCTTGCTTTCTAGACTTCTCAGAGGGGAGTCTAGGTGTGGCTGGATCCAGTCTTGGCCTCGGTTCATGTCAGTGGTTTACATTTAAGGAATCATAGAGGTGTGACTGAACCACTTTTGTTCCGCAGGTCTTAATGATGGCAACCTGAGAATATTTATATAAAACGAATCATTTATTAGTACAAGTGATCAGAAAAATAAACAAAATAAACAGACTAGACAATAGATGCAAGATCTTAATCAGAATTACTTAGTACAAAATATAAACACTAAAGCTACTAGTACTATAGTGTAAAATAGGATAGTGCACTCCACTGAAGCAATTATTGAAGCAATTATATTCAAGCTAGCAAAAGGGAATGAATTAAGTAAAGATTTGATGTAACTGACCCATACCAGCTCTTGTGGGGAGATCACTTTTGCTCAACCTCAAGCAGTATCCTTAGGGGCTGTCCCCAGCCCAAGAAAGAAATCACACAAACACCCCTAGAAGGGCTATGTTTGAAGAATCTGGATGTATTAAAACATGTATTTTTCAGCCAAGACTCAAAGGGGATCTCCAGGTCGCATAGTAAATTGATGACCTTTGCACACTGGAACAAGTGTGAATGGGTTTGTAAGGAGGTGTTCATGTAGTTCAAAGGCTTAAAAATAGGGTTCTCTCTCAATCACATCCACATACAGTTGGAAGAATTTTTAGGTAATGTTCTTGCCCCACTGGGTAATTCCACACACCATGAAAAATTAACTTTTGGCATAAAAATTATTAGAAATTTTTCATCCTAGCACATCTTTACATCAGGCCTACACTCCATTATCCAGGGGATAGAGTATCACTCTGTTGTGATTTAATATTGACACAAAACAAAAAGCTGTGGCTTTACTGTTGGTGAGGTCATAAATGAAATTAATTCCCTTTCAAATTTAAATTATTTTTCCAAGTTGCCTTTTTTTCTTTTAGATTTTAGTGGGAAAATAACCTTTATCACATTCCTTTACAATTGCTACTGCAATAAATTGCACCCACAGTTTAGAAGCAAGTGTGGTGCAGAATGTACTATAGTTACCATATTGATTAGTGTAAATAAAAGAAGAGATGTAAAGTAAAAAACTTGCTTAGCACACATGGTAGGAAACCCAGTAGTACCTCAGACATGTTCAAGTGAGAATACAAGTATTTCCAAAAATGGTTACAGGTCTTGAGAGCTGGTAAAAGGCCTTCCTCTATTTTATCCATGTCCCACTTGCAGTCCATGGCCATCCCTCCTTCTGGTTTAGGAAGGGGCACTCAACAATTTCCCATTTCCCATTTTCTTTTCTTTTGTTAAGATTTTTTAGTTCACTCATTATTATCTCTGAAAAATTTAGCCAAATCATAATAAATCTACATCCTTCTGAGGCAGAACTGGAAGGTTCATACACATTTCCAGGATTCCAAATATGCATAAATTCTTGCACCAGCTCCCAGGCATTTTCTGAGACAAATATCTGTAAGATAAAAGCTGTTCCCACACCATTTGTTATAGTAAAAGGACAAAATAAACTCAGCAAAAATGGAACTGGCAATACATTGTGACAGTCAAAAATGGACTTTATTCAAGGGGAGAATAAAGACAATTTATTGTAAGAACTTCCAGAATAATATAGGGTTATTTTAATTAAGGGGCAGACGTTATGCAAAACAGGGGAGGGCTGTACTATCTAAGGAATTTATGGTTTGTTTATCTGAGAAAAGCAGAAACCTAAAGCTAATCCATTATTCATGACACAGGGGGAGAAGAACAAGAAGTAATGTGACACGGGTCTTTACAAGTCTTGACACAGAGCAAGGTTATGCATACAACCTACATTTCTTTCAAATGCAAAAGACAGCAGATAAGCGATATCTGCAAACTTTGATTTAAGCTCTGTTACTGGCGCTTCTCAGGTTCTGGTGTCTTTCCAAGGCATAGCAGACCTCTCAGTCAGCCTTGCTATGGTTGGAGTGATTTGTGACCGGACAATACATAAAATGGTTTGTCTTATATAAACCCACTAATATTTTTAGTTCTCAGGAAGTCCCTTGCAATGAACACACAAACATTAAGAAACTGATACCACAAGCAGTTATGGCCCAGTTAAAAGTTCCATTGGTCTCAGGAAGCTGTTTCACCTATTAGCAGGTTCCCATAAAAACAAAAATGAAAATTTGGCCTACTATAGACCAATCAGCAAAAATGAGAAACAATTTCTTGTCTGGCACAAAGCTACTAAAGCAGCAAGTAACCAAAAGTTAAAATGGCCAAAGGGGAAAACGAGTATCACATCTTGACTGTCGGTGAGCCCTCTCAGGTAAATCCACTGGCATCTCCCCCATGTGGAACACATTCCTGTGATCTTCATTGTGGGGGAGTGCTGGCATTCCTAGAAAGAGAAAACGACACGAACTTCCCCTGTCTTTCAGGGGAATCTCCTCTGGTGGGCAGAGCAGCAGTTAAAGGCCGAGCATTGCTATTCCATTGCCTGTAATAAACTGGCCAGGGAAGAGAATTAGAAGGGCAGTGCAAGACCACTCCTCCAGTGTTGAAGCACAAGTGTGCTGGTGTTGTGGCTCCAAGGTTTGCAATATTTAATACTGTAGCTGTTAGTGGAGCCAAATGAACTAAAACTTCAGAAACTCTATTTTGTGTTGCAGCAAAACCCCAGCACTGCGATGGCGCAGTGTCTCTGGTTTTCTTTTAGGGTTAAGATGAACAGATTTCCACTTTTCAACCAGGAGCCATAAATTTACCTCAGCAGTTTGGCAGATCACACTTTCTCAGTTTACTGCAGTGACTTTAACTCTTTGCTATCCAGGAAAAACACTCAGCCTCTCAGCATCCCACGGCATTAATACTGACTGGATTGCAATCTCATCTGCTTCATGGCCAGACCTTCCCAACTCAGTAGCCATATATGGCACCATTTCAGCAGCAGTTTACTGACCCTGACAATCATTTGTGGTTTCAATTTTAATTACGAGTGTGGTAGTTTTGGCTTTAGACTTCAGTTAGGCCTAAATTTAGCAGGCCCAAGGGATGTGACATAGATCAGAAGGGACAAGCATCACCTGACTTAAGCAACCAAAGAGGTATTTCATATCATCTGACATCATCAAGAAATGTCAAGAGGCATAAAAAGAGAAAGAGAGGAGGAGCTTCTGTCTCTTTTGGGTTATGCCTCAGACCTGTAAAGATGCACTGCCCTCCCCTGCCCTGCCGAGACTAGGCCTTGCTGCCCTCTGCACTCATGTTATCTAGGAGGTGAACATTTTCTTGTTAATTTTCTCCTCTCTTTCTGGGAGTTTTCTCTGAAGAGTTTTTGGGAGGTTTTGTGGGGTTTGGGTGGTTGAAATCTGTATTGTTTGATTGGGTGACTCTGTTGTTGTTGTTAGTCTGGTTTTCTTTTTCTCACATTTGTATATATATGTATTATATCATATTCTGTTTTTAATTGTTTTTCTTTTGTATAATATAAGAAGCTTGCTACTTCAGGTTTGGGGTTTTTTTTCTCTCCCTCCTTTTCCCTTGGTTGGGGGGGACCTTTTCTCTCTGTGTTGTGCAGTTGGCATTTTGCCAGCTCAACCCAAGACAAAGGGCCATAATGTTACTTCCTCATCATTGGATTTAAATACAAACAGTAGGTTTAGCTCTTTATCAGAGTGTATTGGGAATTCAAAGTGTTGACATTTTAGTCTGTGTTTTTGCTCATGCCATCTGTGAAAAGATTTATTCTTTTCCTGCAAAATTCTAGAGAACAAAAGCTGATAGAGTAAAGGCTTCATCCTTGAAGACAGAGTTTGCATAAACTAAAGTTATTTGGGTCTCTCCTATTGGTTGACAGCCTTTGGAGAAGAGCTGAGGGAGAGAGACAGCAAGGAGAAAGAAAGAGAGCAGAGCCTGAGACCTCTACCTGGGCGATGCTGGCCACACCTCCCTAGGCAGATGTCACCAGTAGGCTCAATAAAGGTGAGAAGACCTGTGCTCTGGGCATTAGTGTTTGTTTCCCAGAAAAGACACTGGGGATGCCTGCTGTCTGCCAACACCTACAGGATGTAGTCCCTGCCTTTGTAGGAGTGTCCTGAGTTGGTAAGACAACCTTCCATGAGTAACCCCTCGGTGAGTGGGGTGCTTGCACATTTGGGCTTATTGCCTTAGTCTGTTTTCCTTCTCTCTCTCCCTTCTCTTTGGATTCCCACTATTTGGTCACTTCTGTTACACTGTGTTTTTTGAACTCTTAATGGTGCTTAGCTTTACTTTTTCCAGCAACTGTAGAACCCACCTTGTTACACAGAGTAACATTCATTATCTCCCAGCTTCTCTGCCCAACACAAAAGATCTGAGTTATGAGTTCTACATCATGCAATTCTTCCTTGGAGATTCTCTCTCATGCACATTCCAAAGCTCTGTGTGAAGCTTTCCAACACAGCCCTCAGCAGCAAGCAGCCTCTCTGCCTGCATTTCTTTTTCCTTCTTCTCATTTAACTGAAAGTACAATTCTATCACCAAATCTTGTAAAGATTGTATTATTTCATTTTCAGATTTCTAAGTAACTAATCACTCATCATCTCAATTTATTTAAGCCAACTCCACCCCAGGGTGGAATGTCTGGGTCCAGCGGGTTCCTGTGGTGTGCAGAGGGGACACAGGGGGCCCCAAGCCACTGCCCTGCCTTGGCCACTGCTCAGCAGCTGGCTTAGAACTGGTGCAGACCAGGGGAATCTGACTGTTTAATTAAAACAAAGCATTGTGAAGGTCCGCGGCAGGTGTTTACGTGATGTGATTTCTGCCCAGTGCTCTGAATGTCTGTCCTAGTTCAGCAGGTGGGACCAGTTGTCACTGTGTGGGGATGGCCAAAGCTATGTATTCTACCCCCATCTATTCATTCCCAAGGTCAATGGCCCATGTGCAGCAGCTTCCCAGGGAGTTGTTAGCACCTCCACTCCCAGCCTGAGGGGGCGTAGGTGCTAATGGGCCATCAACAGTCCAAAAATAGCCCATGACTCACAGAGTTAATCACCCATTGTGTGAGTCCCCGCCCCAGGGGAGGGACTGGATGCTCCCTGAAGGTACAAAAAGGGGTAGGTAAGAAGACCTGGGGAACCCTTTTGTTGGACCCAGAGGAGCAGCAGGACCTTGACAGGAGGAGACCACCACTCCGGACCAGACCACAGCCATCACCTGTACCAACAGGTTTTTTCACTTCTTTTTGCTTTGGACTTGGGGGAACCACACAGGTCTCACACAAGGGCTAACAAACCCCTTTGGGTTTGTACCCCAGGGCACTGGGTTACACTGCTGGGTTTTGGGAGTTGACAGCAATTCCCCTTTTCGTCAGGGTATTTACTGTATTATTATTATTAAATTGTGGTTCTGACTCATAATCTCTCTTGTGTTGAGTTCATTTCTCCTGCTGGTTTACCTCTAAACCAGCACAATGTCAAAGTGAAGAAATTTAATGAAATGTGGGTAAACAGCGGGATTAACTATGACTCTCTTAAGACGGGAGCAGAGTTACTAACTGGGCTCAGCTGCAGAGGTCGCACCGCCCCATGGTCCCGCTGGATGACACTAAGGGTAACCAAGTCAACCTCTACTCCAGCTTGGAGAAGTGGCTACAGCCTCCTCCTCCCTATCACTTGGATTCACTCACCAGTGATAGTATAAAACAGGTGAAACAAATTTTCAGTAACAACTGTTAACAGGTTGTTACCCAGAGCCTGGCCCATGGGCTTGAGTTGGTCACAGCCTGACAGATACTGAGGGTGTACTGTCAGGTTCTACAACCCTCCCCTAGACAATTTGACAAAATGCTTCGTTTGGTACTACTACTGTATGTATTGACAGCCACACAGACCAGTCCATCTGACTGGAAGGACACTTTGCCTAGACATCAGATAACCTCCCTAAAGACCTGGAGGGAAATGGATTTAAATTAACAGGGCTGGTGTTTCATAATTCGAGGTTTACTGATGAACAAGAGGGAGCTCATCCCCCTCTCCAGTGGGAGGGTTTGGCTTCATATCCCGAGGTATGTGAGGGTCCTCTTCCTGTACCGGATTCGGAAAGTGACACCAGATCCACAGATACTGAGGACAAGAACAGTGAGAAAGAAGATTGCTCTCAATTAACACCATCGCCTATTCAGAAGAAGAGCGATGACCAGACAACTAAAAAGACACCAGTGGTGAAACTCACGACAGAAATCCATCATGTCCCTGTTGTGGAAACCGGACTGGAGGAGTGCCTGGGCTGGTTGAATACCTGAAAGAAGACCAGGGGAAAGAAATACCATGTTCCAGTGCACTAAGTATCACAGAGAGAATATGAAATGCCACAGTATCACCTGTCACCTCCAATCTTGCAAAAGAACTGTAGAAGTGGCTCCAGCTGGGGAGTGGACCTGTGAGATATGTGGGAGGAGTTTTCAATCAAAAATCAGTCTGGGACAACACAAGATGCTTGCACACCCTGAAACAAGAAACAAAGAAGAGATACAAACACAAAAAACCAGTTACCCTAGACCTTGTAACTGGAGAAATGCAGAATTCAAAAAATGGACTACACTGTTGTCCCATGGCCATGGGATTTATAATTTTGAGGCAAACAAGATCAGTAACGGATGGCTAGAAGGCGACAGAGGCATATGTCATAGGAAGATCCTGACAGTGCTCCAGTTAAGAGCTAACATCTACCCTATGAGAAAATTCCTGGCAAGGGGCAGACAAGACAATTACACCAAGTCCTGCAGGCACTGCCAGTCTGAGAATGAGACATGCTCTCACATTATCAGAAACTGCCCCATTGTTCAGGACACCAGGATCAAAAGATGTAATTACATCTGTCAGATGTTATCTAAGGAAGCAAAGAAAACGGACTGGATAGTATATCCAGAGTCCGCATTACAGACAATAAAAATGAACTCTTCAAACCAGACCTCATTTTTGTAAAAGAACACAGGGCATATGTAGTTGACATGACGGTGAGATTTGAACATAACACCTCTACTCTGGCAGATGCTGCAAAGGAAAAAGTGGAGAAATACCAGCATCATCACAAAGAAATTCAAGATCTAACCAATGCAACAGAAGTGAACTTTGTGGGCTTCCCACTTGGTGCACAAGGAAAGTGGTACAGCAAAAACTATGAACTCCTAAGTGTCCTGGGACTCTCTAAATCAAGGCAAGAGAGAACAGCCCGGGCCTAAGGCTTCAGAGCACTTTTCTCCTCTGTGGACATTGTACATATGTTTGCGAGTAAGTCTTGCACCATTATTGTTACTTAATGTTACTTTGTACAAGTTGTTGTATTTTTGTTAACTTTAATAAAGACAGTGACGTGCTAGTGAAGTACAGCCACCAGGAGCCAGTAACATCAGGTATGCAGATACTGGGAACCTTCGAATCATGACGCAACACATGCCACCTAACCTTGGACAAATCTTCACTGATTTTCGCTGAGGTGGACAGGACACCTTTACTTAACCCAGAAAATGGATATACATAAATTATAGATGTGTTTGATAAAAAGACAGGAGCAGAGTTACTAACTGGGCTTAGCTGCAGATGTCACACCTCCTCGTGGTCTCGCTGGATACCCTGTACAGGTAACAGAGTTGAGTGCTGCCCCAGTCAGGAGAAGGGCTTACAGCTACTCTCTCCCTATCGCTTGGACTCACCTACCAGCGATAGCAAGAAAATTGATTAAACAAATTTATGGTAACAACTTGCATTGAGTCTGTTACCCGGAGCCTGGCACATGGGGTTTAGTTGGGCACAGTTCAACAGATACTGAGGGTGTACTGTCTAGTTATGGAACCCTCACTTTGATGAACTAAAATTACTACACATAATGGTTTCGTCAATGTTGTTAATGCACATATCGATGGCAACACAGACCAGTCCAAGTGACTGGAGGGACACTCTTGCTGGGACTTTGATTGCAGCCCCCCAGAAACCCACGGAGGATGAAATCGATTTGATGAGCCTGCAATTTTATATCTTGGGGATAATGAATGATTGGACGGGGCATCATCCTCCGATCCGGCAGGAGGTCTTGGCCAGGTACCCAAAGACATATGAGGTTGCTTTAGCAGAACCAGCCTCTAAACAGAATGATGGTGCTGAGGACCCATGAGAGGGGAACAACGAGGAAGAGAAGGACTGCTCACTTCCACCAAAAGCATCTACCCAAGAGAACACAGACCAAACACCAGAAGAAACTCCAGTAGTTAACCTCCCAGACAAGAATCCATCATGTCCCTGCTGTGGGAACTGGATAGATACGCAGTTGAGACTGGTTGGGTATTTAAAAAGAGACCATGGAAAGAAAAAAGCAGTATTTTGATGTGCCAAATGTGGCAGAGAAAATGTAAAATTCTAGAGTATCACATGTCACATCCCACATTCCAAAGAAAGTGTTGAAATTGCCTCAGCTGGGGAGTGGAACTGTGAGACCTGAGGCAGGAGCTTCAAACAAAAATTGGCCTGGGGCAACACAAAAGACTTGCACGTCCTGTTGTAAGGAATAAGGAAAGAATTGCTGCCTCCTGCCCTAAGGAACAATCTGCAAGGGGAGCTGACAAAAAATGTTGGACAAAAGAAGAAGAGGAGCTGCTGCTTTAATTAGAGAAACTGCATGTGGGCAAGAAAAACATCAACAAATTGATTGTTAAGCAGCTTCAATCTAAAACTGCAAAACAAGTGACAAAAGGCAGTGCCTCAACCTGATAAGAAACAAAGGGCAGCACCTGGAGCTGGACCCACTGATAGAGGAAGAAAGGGAACAGCTTGAAGGTGAGTCATTGTGAGCGGGGCAATTGACAGCCCATTATCCTAGAACTACCAAGGAATGGTTGGCATCACACAAACTTCAGATGTATCAGGCAACATTCAGAAAAATGCTTGAAGGGCAGTAAAACATCCTACCTGTGTCCAATGAAACAGCTGAAGGTTACTACAAATGCCCAGGTGTGATGTGCCAGCATGGTAGAACACCAAATGCCAAACAGAAACACCAAACCTGGGATTCCCACCTTGGAAAACATCCAAGAAAATGGATGAAAAAGAGGGCCATCAAAAGAGGGACTTACCTCCACGTCCAGCGATTGTTTCACCTAGATAGAGGAAAATTAGCAAAAATCCTACTGGACAACTTCGAGTCCATGATATGTTAGACACCACTCTTGGAGATACAATCCGTGTTGAAATCAAGATGGGAGTCACCAGGATCATTCAGAAGCCTGGAGGGATTTTACTCAACAGAACAGGCTGACGATAGTGCCTTCCACACCATGATCATGGCTAAGGAAGCTTCTGAAAACATCAAGGAGATGAATAAGAACTCAGCTCCTGGGCCAGATGGGATTACACTGAGGGACCTCAGGAAAATGGACCCCAAGTACTCCCAGACCACGGAAACTTCCAATTTATGGTTAATATCTGGGACGATACCAGATGCAATGAGAGGCTGCTGGACTGTTCTGACACCCAAGTCGACCAGACCTGAGTGCCTAAAAGACATCAGCTGGTGACCGATTACCATTGGATCCATCACCTGAAGATTGTTTGTGAGAATACTGACATGGAGGCTGGCCAAGGTATGCCCCATCAACCCAAGGCAGAGGAGATTTATTAAAGCAGCAGGAAAATCTAAAACTGTTACAACTTTTAATCCAAGATGCAAAGATGGAACAATAAAGAGAGTTGGGAGTGGTATTTGTTGACATTGCAAAGGCCTTTGACACTGTGAGCCATCACCATATTCATATGAGCCTGAAAGGGTGTGGACCAAAATATTATCAACCTCATCGAGAACATGTATGAGAACATCTACACCTGCATTGATATCAAGAAAGAAAAGATGCCGGTGGGTTCAAACAAGGCGATCCAATATCACTGCTCCTTTTTAATCTGCCCATAGACCCTCTGCTATGTAAGCTGGAAGAATGTGGAAAAGGGTACCGCCAAGGAAGGAATACTATAACTGCTATGTCCTTTGCTGACGATCTTGTCCTATTAAGTGAATCCTGGGAAGGCATTAGAACTACCATCAAAATCCTAGAGACCCTTTGCAAAGTCACTGGTCTCAGGATGCAGTGGGAGAAGTGCCATGGCTTCTACATCAAGCCAACTAAGAACTCTCACACATGAACGACTGTCCCGCTTTAATTGTTAATGGCACAACTCTCAATATGATAGACCCTGGCAGTTCTGAGAGATATTTGGCGTTCAGACTGACCCCTGGACTGCAATATCCAAACCAGAACTCTCTGTTAAACTGGAAGATGGGAGCAGAGTTGTTAACTGGGCTTAGCTGCAGAGGTTGCACCTCCTTGTGGTCCTGCTGGATGTCCGAAAGGGTAACGGAGTTGACCTCTGCCCCACCTTGGAGAGGTGGCTAGAGCCTCTCTCTCCCTATCCTCCGGACTCACCCACTGGTGATAGTATAAAATTGTTGAAACAAATTTATGGTAAGAGCTGTAATCAAGTTTGTTACTCAGAGCCTGGCCCAGGGGCTTTAGTTGGGCACAGCTCAACAGATACTGAGGGTATAGTGTCAGCTTATACAACCCTCAGATGGACTGACTGCATTTTTTTCTTTATGCACTTGACAGAATGGTTTGGTCAATGTGACTGGTGCACACGGCAGTGGCCACACAGACCAGTCCATTTGACTGAAAGGACACTCTTGTCAGAAATTCTACAACCACCCCCAAAGTGGAGATGAAACTGAACTGATGCCATTGGAGTTTTAGAATCAAGGTTGAGAAATGAACTGGAGGGATATCATCTCCCTGTCTGGTGGGAGGGCTTGGCCTTGTATACTGAGGTATTATGAGGCTTCTCTATCAGAACCAGCCCCGGGAAGTAACACCAGATCCAGTGAAACTGAAGAGAGAAGTGATGACAAAGAGGACTGCTCTACATTAACATCAGCATCTCTCTGGGAGAAGAGCAAAGACCAGACAACAGAAAAGACACCAGGGGTGAAGGTCCCAGACAGAAATCCATCATGTCCCTGATGTGGGAACCGGATAGAGTGCCTGGGCTGGTTAAACATCTGAAAGAAGTCCATTAGAAAATAAGAATTATGCTCCAGTGTGGCATATGTGGTAAGGAGAGTAAGAAGCACCACAGTATCACCTGTCACCTCCCACTTTGTAAAGCAACTGTTGAAGTGGCTCCAGCTGGGGAGGGGACCTGTGAGGTATGCTGGAGGGGTTTCCAGACAAAAATCAGCCTGGGACAGCACAGAAGACTTGCACACCTTGGTACAAGAAACATGGAAAAGATTGCTGCCTCCCACATTAAACAGACGTCTGCCAGAGGAGCGCACTGCAGGTGATGGACGGAAGAAGAAGAGGAGTTGCTAAAGAAACTTGTCAAAAGCTACGAAGCCAAAAAGAACATCAATAAACTGATCACTGAACAGATTCCCTCTAAAACTGCAAAACAGATCAGTGATAAAAGACAGTTGCTGGAGCCTGTGAAGGACAAAAGAGAAGACCAGGACTTAGATTTACAGGTGGAGGAAGAATGGTAACAGCTTGTAGGCGATGAGTCATCAAGGGTGGGGCAACTGAAGGCCCATTATCCCAGAACCGTCAGGGACTGGATATCATCCCGGAAGATTCACACCTACCAGGGGCCATTTAGAAGGATACTTGACAGACAGTAGGACCCATTGTCAGTGGTGAATAAAACAACTCAAGACTGTTCGGAATGCCTGAGTGTGATGTGCCAGATTGGCAGAACACCAGCCACTAAGCAGAAACACCAAACTACTCAAGGTCCACACCATGGGAAAACATCAAGAAGCTGGATGAAAGAGAGAGCCATTAGAAAAGCACAGTATCTGTGCTTCCAGCGATTGTTCAGTCTGGACAGAGGGAAATTAGCAAGTATCCTCCTAGAGGATTTAGAGCCCATGAAGAATGAGATACCACTTCAAGAGTTACACTCCAATCAAAATGGGAGTCACCCAGAACACTTCAAATCTATGGGGCATTTCATTCAAAAGGACAGGCTGACAACAATGCCTTCTGTACCATGACCACAGCAGAGGAAATTTCCAAGAACATAATGGAGATGCCTAAGAACTCTGCTCCAGGGCCTGATGGGATTACATTGAGGGGCTTTAGCAAAATGGACCCCAAGTACTCCCAGACTGCAGAAATTTTCAACTTTAGGAATGATCCGGAACATGGTGAGGTGCTGCTGGACTGTTTTAATATTAAAGCTGACCAGACCTGAACGCCTGAAGGACATCAGCAACTGGAGACCTATTATGATTGGAACAATCATCTTAAGACTGTTTTCCAGAATACTCTCTGCAAGGCTGGCTTAGGTCTATGCTCAATCAACCCAAGGCAAAGAATATTTATACAAGCAGCAAGTTGCTCTGAAAACTTAAAACTGGTACAATTGTTAATTCAGAATGTGAAAAGAGAACACAGAGAGCTGGGAGTGGTATTCATAGACATTGCAAAGGCATTCAACACCGTGAGCCATCAGCACATCCTCATGGGTCTGAAACAGAAAGGAGTGGATCTGAACATTACCAACCCAATCAGAAACATGTTTGAAAACATCTACACTGATATCAGTACAAAGAACAGAAAGACTGATCAGATTAAGGTGCAGGCTGGTGTGAAACAAGGTGATCCAATGTCATCACTCCTATTCCATCTAGCTCTGGACCCTGTGCTACGCAAACTGGAAGAATGTGGAAAAGGATTCCAATGAGAAAGTAACACTGTTACAGCGATGACCTTTGCTGATGATTTAGTATTGCTTAGTGGATCCTGGGAAAGAATGAAAAACAACATCAAGATCCTAGAGATCTTATGCAAACTTACTGGTCTCTGGACACAGGGAGAGAAGTGTCACTCATGTCTTCTACATCAAGCCAACTAAAGATTCATACTCCATCAACGACTGCCTGGCATGGACAGTTAACAGCACACCCCTCAACATGATTGACCCTGGCAGTTCTGAGAAATTCCTGGGCCTTCAAATTGATCCTTGAACCAGCATAGCTACACCAGAACTATCTGAACAGTTAGGACATTGGTTACGACAGCTCAATAGAGAAATGCTGAAGCCATTCCAAAAGGTAGACATTTTAAAAACATTCACCATCCCCAAAATAACCTCTTTGGCAGACCATACGGACATTAAAGCAGCCTCCCTTGATTCCTTTGACACAGATTTGATCAACTGTCAAGGAATGGTTGTACCTTCCATTGAGCACTTGTGACATCATCCTATATTCCAGCACAAAGGATGAAGGTTTGTGCATTGCCAGATTGACAGGACTGATTCTGAGTGCTCAGGCCCAAAGACTGCATAGACTTGTGCAGTCCTTGGATGAAACAGTCAAGACAATCATTAAAGAAGAGCACACTGAAAAGACACATGAAGAACTATACATAAAAGCCAGAAGGGATAAAGGAAGAATGGCGTCCATTTGGGAATGCAAACCAGTACTGGAATCCTCTGACTATGGGGATGAGGGAAAAACATCAGAATGGGAGGTACACACACAAAAACCCAGTTACCTGAGACCCTGCAACTTGAGAAAGGTAGAATTCAAAAAGTGGACTAAACTGTTGTCCCAAGGCCAGGGGTTGATATTTTTGAGGCTGACAAGATCAGAAACTTTTGGACTGAACATTACATAGACATATTTCATAGGAAACTCCTGACAGCGCTTCAGCTAAGAGCCAATATCTACCCCACAAGAGAATTCTTGGCAAGGGGTAGATGGGAAAATTGCATCAAATCCTGTAGACACTGCCAATCCAAAGACGAGACATGGTCTCACATTATCAGAAACTGCCCTGTCATTCAAGACGTCAGAATCAAAAGACACGATTATATATGACAATTGTTGTCAGAGGTTGCTAAGGAAAAGGAGCCTCACATATAAGACAACAGAATTGAATTATACAAACTGGATCTCATATTTGTAAAGGATAACAAGGCCTATGTGGTTGAAGTGACAGTGCAATTTGAATATAACATCACAACTTTGGAAGCAGCCGCAAATGAAAAGGTGAAGCAAGACCAACATCTTCCCAAGCAAGTACAAGATCTAAGAAACATAGCAAGTCGTTTAACAAGAACTATGAACTGTTGAGTGCCCTGGGTCTAAGTGGAGGGAAGAGAAGACAACCCAGGCTCAGCTCTCCAGAGTGCTCTTCACATCTGTAAATATTGTTCCTATGTTTGTTCTTGCATCCTAATTTTGTTGTTTCATCATATTATTTCTGCATATATGTTATTAAAATGTTATCAATAAACACTGCAACAGCTAGGGATGCAGCACTGCCACAAGCCAGTAAGATCAGGTTTGCAGACAGAGGGAATATAACCATGACACAACATGTAACACCAAATTTTGGACAAATCTTTACCAATTTTGGCCAAGGTGGACAGAAAGAGGGATATATATAAATTATATGTCCTCCAAAACCAGCCAAATGCATCGTATCTAATTATTGACAGGCATGAATGGATGAACGAGATTCCCACATAACCCCCATTCCCCATCTCCCTGTGCCACTGTGGGGAAGGAGGGAGGGAATCAGGGATAAAGTGAAGCACAGTGGGTTTTAGGATTTATTTCCTGTTTCCCTGCTCTGACTTGATTGGTCATAAGTTCAATTAATTTTCCCAAGTGGTGTCTGTTGTGCCTGTGACAGCCATCGGTGACTCTCCCTGCCCTTATCCCAACCCTTGAGCCTTTCCTTCTGTGTTCTGTCTCCTGCCCAGGTGAGGAGGGCACTGATGGAGAGCTTTGGTGGCACCAGGCAGGGCCAGCCCAGCAATTCCTGCAATAATTCCATCGGCTCCATCAGTAACGTGGCCACAGAAACACAAACTGGGCAGAGCAGGACAGTGGGAGGAGGCAGATGGTGCCAGAGGTGAAATCTCCTTCCTCCGAGCAGGCAAGGAGAGGAGGAGTGAGAAACTGGTGCAAAGCAAAGGGCAGAGGAGAAGGGACGAGGCTGGAGGGTGGAAGGCGGTGGGGGCGGCCGCGGGGCAGCTGGGACTTTGCTTTGCAGATCTCTGGGGTGAAAGGAAGCGCTGAGAGATTCATCATTGAAAATAAAGGAGAAACAGCAGGTGATGGAAATGGTCGCCGTTTGGACTCAGTTTCTCTGTCTGGACGAGAGACCGACAGTCCCCGAGCGCCGCTGGACACTCGTCCCTGCCAGCGCTGGCCCCGCTGGGTCCGAGCTCCGGCTAGCAGGGCACGAGGCTCCATCACAGCTCAGCGCCTGCTCCGCGCTCAGCCCCAGAGGCCCGGATGGGCCGGGGGTTCCGGGACACAGCCCCGCTCGGGGAGGGGGG